>NDGN011468257.1:11581-23360 GCA_002564285.1 Tympanoctomys barrerae
GCCGCAGTCTGACAGTTGGAGGAGCCCTGCTTCGCCATGATAAGGAAGCCTTTGCCTTAGGGAGGAGGGGAAGATTGAACGGGAGTGCTTTATATTCACTGGAACCACAATTATTTTGCTGACACAGGGCAAGGTATTAGCAGGGTTTTGCTGTTGGGGAATTAAAAGCCACTTGGCCTACTCCTTGTTCAGACGTTTCTCATTTTTAATATTGTGGCTTAAATGCAGTAACGTGTGGTTAAGGAAAAGAGGGAAGCCTGCACCCTGACTTGCAGGAATATCCAAATTCCCACAAGGCGGGGGCGCTGGGAGAACTCTGCTCCGCCAGGGCCGCGTTAGCCTCCAGCCTGCTCCCTCTTCAGCCTCCCTCCGTCCTCTCAACCCCTTTTTCATAGCCACGTGATTTGTCCTGCAGTGTCCAGTCTCGTCCCTAGCTGTCCATGCCAATCACAAGAGCAGATTTTTAAACTGTTGATCCCCTCCCCCATGTCCTTGTCACTTTCTTAAGGACATGCTATGTGACACCTACGACTTAAAGGAAAGGGTTATCTGGGCCCACTTTTCAGAAGATTCAGTCTTTCCACGGGCCGGCAACACGACAGAAGGGCCTGGTGGAAGAAAGCTGCTCGTATCTAGGAGGACAGGAAGCAGCAAGAGAAGGGAGGAGCCAGGGAGGAGGCGCCCCCTTCTGGAAGGCCGCGTAGCTCGGCAACGCCACTCCTGACCAGACCCCGAGTCTAAACAGCAAGTCACCTGTAGCCCCCCATGACTCAGTCACCTTCTGAAAGCCCTGAGGACCGGAGGCTCTTGGGGCCCAACTCAGGGATGCTGGCTTAATCGGTGAGGGGGGAGTCTGGGTGTGAAGCTGCATTGGACTCACCTCATCCCAGGTGGTCCTCAGGTGCAGTAAAGTTGGACAGCCCATTTTCTAGCTGGGGAGTCGGCAAACCGGACCGCAGGGCCAGATCCAGCCCTCTGCTGTGCTATGATAAGGCTCTGCTGGAGGCAAGCACGCTCACTGTTTTGCACGCTCACTGTTTTGCACACTGCCCGTCGAGCATTTGTCTGCACTCTGCTCAGCATTTAGCACCTGGCCTGTTTCCAGGAAGGCGTTTTCCACTTTGCTCTAGAGCAGTGGGTTGCACGCCTGCACATGCACAGCCCCACTTCTGAGGACGCACTGCTAGCCCCGCCCTCAGAGCCCCCTCCAGGGTCTTGCGTAGGCCCAGCTGCTTCGCATTTCTAACAGCCTCCCAGCTCACAGTGGAGCCCGCAGCGAGACACAGCTGGGCACTTGGGGAACCACGAGGCAAAAGCTGCTCTTCTCAGGTATTACTTGCCTACAAACCCCTGACTTCAGTTCTTGTCAATTCAAAGGCTTGACTGAATCCTTCTGGAGAGATACCGCGCTTCTGCCTTCGGGCTGCTGCTCTGTGGAGCACGAGTAAGGTCCCGAACACTGGTGGGATTTCTCAACTCTACTGTGCTGTTTTCTCTGCTTATAATATTGTTTTTACTGGCTTTCCAGCTTCATTGTCCTTCCCATGAGCTGATGGCCCGAGTCCTCTTAATTTGCCTTGCACGTGGCACTTTTCTGTGTCACAATGACTTGTGTTCCTGTTTTTCCACCAGAGAGGAACCTTCTGGGCAGGGGCTTAGCATTGTATGAGGAAAGATGAGAAACATACAAAGGTGACAATCAAAAGTAGCTGGATGGTGGAGTTCTCATGTTTTTTCTCCTCTTTAACTTTTGGATTCCATGTCTGAAGAAAAGTTTGCTACAAGGCGAGTGAGAAGCAGAGGCCACTTAGCATGAGGAAGGTGTCTTTGTCACATAAAGGTCTGAAGTCAATGAAGGTCCCATGTGGAATGTACCAGGGAGCGGGTGAGAGCTGGGGACCACGTGGAGAGGCCAAGGACAGCTCTTCCCTCCCAACCTTGGTAGGGCGGCAGGGAGAACCATCTGCTCTCCTTTGGCAAGATGCTCCCCAAAGCCCAAATAGGAGCAGCTGCGTGGTGACCAGGAAGATCGGGTGCTGGGCCTTGGGGTACACAGGCCTCAAACTTGTATTAGTCACTTCCCTGTGGTTGGGAGGAAAATACCTGCCACCCACAACTGAAGGGAGGAGAGGTTTTTTGGTCCCCAGCTCCCAGTGGAATCTATGCATGGTGAGCCGGATGCAGAGCAGGACTGGTGTGGTGGAAGGGCCTGGCAGACAGAAATGAGAGGGAAGGTAGAGCCAGGGGCAGAAATGCAGTTACAGACCAGACTCCGCGAGCCACCTTCAGGCAGGACCCAGCAACTAGCAGCTCATCAGCAAGGAATGCACCAGTGGATGACTACGGCACCCTGTGATCCAGCCACCTCCAAGTACGCGAGACTGTGGGGAGGGGACTGTAGAACCAACTCTGTCCCAAGCTGGTATAGGTGTTATCTGGTGTCCAGGACAGGAAGTGTCACTAGTGTCACTATGCTGACTGCGATGACCTAGAGTCCTTCACATAATTCCTTTATGTTCCTGGCACAAGTAAAACTTCTTATATTACTGTAACACCTTAAGAGAAAATCTGATACATCCCTGACCAGAGAGCCAGGAACTTGGGCTCAGATTTAAATTGATCTCAAGAAGCCACACTGAGGGCCGGTGAGATAGCTCAGCAGACATAGCGCCTGCGTAGGCAAGTGCAGGGACTGGGGTTCGATCCCCGGCACCACATGCCAAGCTAGCCTCATCCTCGAGTGCTGAGCCTGTCACCAAGATGTCACCAAGGTGTGGTGGCACATGCCTGTAATCTCAGAGCTGGGGGGGCTGAAAACAGGATGATCACTACGAGTCCGAGCTGCATAGGGAGACCCTGCACCACATACATAAACAAAAAAAGAAAACAAAAGAAGCCACACTGAGCTGATCTGTTTTGCCAATCCAAGCTTTTAAAACTGTGATCCACAGTCAGACATACTTACAGAAACACTATTTAAGGAAATTTTAATCAGAAATATGGTCAAACTTTATCTATAAATGCATTTACTGTGAAACTAGCTATTTGAAATATTTCAAAACATTGATACTGCTTTAAAATGGACTACTTTTCAAAATTTATTCACAAAGAGTTTCTAAAGACAAGATGTGACAAGATGTGCTCTTGATATTTTGGAAAATAGGTTTACAAGATGTCATATACAGTCAGATCTCAATTTTGTTTAAATTTAATACATATATCTGTGTCCAAAAAGTGTTGGAAAGATAAATATTAATAGTGGTTATCTCTGGGAGTAAGAATAATTTTTATTTTCATCTTTGTAGCTTTCTGAATTTGTCAAAATCTTGACAGTAAAATATACATACATACAGATAGATAGATAGATAGATAGATAGATAGATAGATAGATACCAGGAAACAAATTAAGGTTATTTCAAAGAATAGCTTTCAGTCTTAAAAAGAAATCGCGTATGGGTGCCACAAGTGCTCAGATCTTCGGAGCAGAGTCAGGACTAAATCTCAGCTTGCCTGACAATCTGGCTTTTCTACTCCAAGGCCTTCACTAACAGGCTCATAAGGCTACACTTCTGCCACTCGTGGTGAGCATTTTTGACAAGAAAGACTGTCTTCTCTCCCCAACATGAGCAAGCGCAGCTTCTAGATTCCATCTTCATGTCTGTCCTGTTTCTTCGAGGATGGAGGACTCAGTACCAAGCAGTGCAAGTCCGGGTCAAATCTCTGCTCATTCCTGAGAGGGTGTGTGTTTCCATTACTCTTGCTCCCCGTCTGTAGAATGGGGTCATGCTAATGCCACCTCAAGGTCATTATGGAGTTTACAGTCTAGATACCTGACGGAGCTGTGTCCTTCTACTGCCGTAACTTTTCAATGACTCTTTCATGTCTATTCTTATGTGAAAAATGCTGTTTAGTCTCCAGTCAGAGAAGCGCAGGCTGAAACCAGGGTGAGATATTGTCACGTAGCCATCAGATGGTGAAGGACAGGAGCAGCAGGAGCATTCACACACTGGCAGTAAACACTGAGAGACTCCTGAGTGCTGAAGATTGAACAGCTCACTGGAGACAGCACAGCAGTATCTAACAACGTCAAGGGCAGGCAGCTTTATGAGCACTTGCGTAATTCTATCCCTAATTTTGTGTCCTAAGAAACGTATTTACATGCGAGTCAGAACATGCACTGAAGATGTTGATAGCAGCAATATTTGAAGTAACACAAGTCTAAAAACAACCCAAATGTCCACGGATGAGAGAGCAGATGGAACAGCTGAGAGCAGGTAAAGAGGAATGAGCTACAGATGCATGAGAAGGCGGTGGATGCCGACGCAGGCTGCGCAAAAGGAGAAAGATGTAGTCAACACGTTCAGTGTGAAGCCATTTGCATACAATTCCTAATGAGCAATACTAACTAATATTTTTGGGGACATAGCATAAGCCTGAGACTGTGTTTTCCCAAGAGAGGAAAACTAATTCCTGTAATAGGACTGTGGCTCAGGAGGGGAGCAGCCGGGGCAGGAACTGTGCTAGGGAAGGGGGCTGCAGGAGTCTTCAAGGTGGCTGTAAATATTTTATCATAATTTTGGTAGCAGTTATGCAAGCGATCACTTGATACTCACTATTCTGGTATATGTCATATATGCACATTTCTGTGTGAGTGTCACATTTCACAGTTAAAAACATTTAAAGTGTAGTTAGAGGATGGTCAGAGTGTGGCACCCTGGGCTTGTTCTTGATGTTCTGGGGTCTTGGTTCTGTTCTAACCGCAGTCTTTCCCCCCTCTGTGTGACAGGCACACAAGTCTGCAGGGGAAGGGCAAGTTTCAGGGTCTATTGCTCCAGATGGAGAAATCTGGATCAAAACATTTTCTTCTGGATGTGGGGACAGGCTATAATCATGGAGAATTTTGGACACAAAACTGATGCACTATGATCTGAGCAAAGTACAAATGTTGGAACTCTAGGGCCCTCCAAGAGGAAGAGTGGTGCCTGCCCACAGGACTGGGTTGGGGCAGATTTCCCTTTCTCCTTCTCTTGTGAGCATCCACCCAGTGCCGAGAACCTGCCGGCTGCTGCAGGACCAGCCACACAGGGAATGTGTTCTCACGTCTCGTCCCCCAGGAGTGCCCCGTGGGGCCAACCTGAGTGTGAAAGAGCCAAAGGGAAATCACAGTTTACATGACGAGTCCTGGCAGGGAAAGAAAGGAAGAAGCCGAGAGCACTGAGAAAAGACAGATCTTAGCTAAGAATAGTTGACAAGATGACAGGCAATTTCAGATAGGAAGCTGATACCATTCACATTAACATCAGAAAAAATTAAATATGTAGGAATCACCCTAACCAAGACCTCTGCAAGGAAAAGTACAGCACTCTAAAGAAGGACATCGAAGAGGACACCAGAAAATGGAAAGATAACCCAGCTCTCAGATAGGAAGAACCAATATTGTTAAGCTAGCTATACTGCCAAAAAGGATATGCAAATTTAATGCTGTTTCAATCAAAATACCAACAGCGTTCCCACATAACTAAAGAAATTAATTGTAAGGTTCGTGCAGAACCAGAGGAGAGCCAGGATGCCAAAAGCAGTCCTGGGTGAGAAGAGCACAGTGTGAGGCACCATACTCTCGGACTTGAAGTTAAACTACAAAGCTAGAGTGATAAAAACAGCATGGTAAGGCACAAAACCAGACACATGATCAATGACACAAAATAGAAGCAGAACCAGCTCTAGGTGCATTCAGCTTTCTGATTTTGGGCAAAAGAGCCAGAAACATAAATTGGAAAAAAATAACTCTTTAATAAATGGTGCCGAGAAAATTGGGTATCCACATGCAGAAGGCTGAGCCAAGACCTGTATTTCTTACCATATACTAAATTAAAATCAAAATAGATCAAAGAAATTGAGTGTAACAACACAGCCTATGATCCAAGAAGCCCAGAGCTTGAGGCAGGATGATCAGCACAAGTTCAAGGCCTACTTGGTCTACAAAGTTCAAGACCAGTCTAAGCTACATAGTGAAATCCTGTCTCAAAAAACCAAAATCCAAACCAAACCAAAACAGAGCAGGTCAAAGATATGAATGTTAAAAGAGAAACACTTAATTTTTTGTGAGATTTAATAGCTAAAACTCTTTGAAGACATAGGCAAGGACTTTTTAGACAGAACCACAATGCACAAAAAATAGTATCAGTGATCAATAAAAGAAATCACATCAAATTAAAATGCTTCTGTGCAATAAAGGAAACAATGAACAGAGTGAAGAGGCAACCTACAGAATGGGGAAAAACTTTGCCACCATCCCTTGGATGGAAGACTACATGTCAAATATATGAAGAACTCACAAAAGATAGATCCCTCACAATAACAAACTCAATAAAAATGGGGAACTGAAATGAATAGACACTTCTCAGAAGAAGTACACATGGCCAAAAAGGACATTAAAATGTTCAGCATCACTGGCCATTGCAGAAATGCAAAGTAAAATAGCACTGAGGGACTGGGGTGAGAGCTCAGTGGCTTAAGTGCCTGCCTGGCAAGCACAAGGTCCCGAGTTCCATCCCTAGTACCAAAAATAATAACAATAATAAAATAAAATAGCACCAAGATTCCATCATATTCCAGAATGTGTGACCATCACTAAGAAATCAAATAACAAATGCTAGAGAGTAGTTTTAGGTTGGACCGTAAAGCAGTACAAAAAACTGTGGAAGTCAGTGTGAGATTCCTTCAAAAGCAAAAACGAGGGCTTTCATGTGACTCAGCTGTTGCCTTTCTGGGTATCTTCCCAAAGTGTCGAAGACCTCATGCTGCGGTGACCCACACACAGCCGTGTATGGCAGCCGACTCACCATAGCCAAATCGTGAAGTGGCCTTAGGCTCACCCACAGATGATGGGTAATGAGAGAATGGAGGTTCTGCACAGTATAGAGCACTCCTTGGGCAGAAAGAATGAGAAACTTGAGTCTTTTACAGGAAAATGGATGCAACCAAGACCAGAATATTAGGTGAAAGCAATCAGACACACAAGCTTAAGTGTCTCATGGTCTCTCTTATGTGAAAAATCCAAACTAGAAATGAAGAACAAAATAAAAGATAACAGGAAGTGGGGAGATCTTTTCAAATGAGGAGGGGATCAAGAGGTGGAGGCTGAAGAAGGAGAAGAAGAGGATGAATAAAGCATCGAGCGCTGCCTGTGCACACACCAGCTCCTTGCGAGGGTGTAGTCACTGTGGGAGGCAGTTGTGGGCTAAGGAATGAAAATCCTGAAAGAAGTACGGGCACTGTTTAAAGCCATGAAAGAATGCAATGGAGGGGGCTGCCCCTTAGTTCAGTTCTTTAAGTGGCTGCTTCCACAAAGCAGTCAGGCTCAGCTTGCTGTGGTTCGAGCCCCACAACTCAAGCCAGCCAAACCTGCCCTGAAGGCATTCGGAGCAAAAAAAAAAAAAAAAAAAATCCAAGGGGCCAAGGAGATGGCTCAGTGGAATAAGTGTTCCCTGGCAAGTGCAAGGGCCTGAGTTCAATCTCCAGTTCTGCCAAAACAAACAAACAAACAATCAAAGCAATGGAAACATTCCTGAGATTCCAATTTTAAAACAAAATTAAGCTGACCCGGGGAGTGAAATAATTAGCACGCAGGCAGATCAAGTGCAATATGTACTTCAAAACATGGAAGCATTTTGAGATGGAAACCAGGCAGGGAAAGGTAGAAGGAGTAAAAGCTGAGCAAATGTGCACACAAGAGGGCGTAGGAGGTGGAAAAGCAAGAAGGGAGAGAGATGCATTTAAATTCCCTGGCGAAGGAAAATTAGGTCTGAAGGGTATTGCATTCCCAGTATCAAATTTTGAGAAGAAATGATGACATGTTTTACAAGAGAAAACACTCACTCTGATCTTGGAGTAATATCTACAGATGGCGGAGAGAGAAAGCCTTGCAACCCCTGAATGGCCCAGAGGCCGGGAAGATGTTCGTGCACAAGAAAGAGTTCAGAGAATTTCGAGTCCCTGTGACCTTTCTAAGGAAAGGACTTTTGTCAAAAATAATTCAATGAGTCAGAAAAGTGAACTCAAATAGGAAATATGAAGGAAAAAAATCCACTTTCAGAATGTATAGCTACAGGATCGCCTGAACCCATCACCATAGGAGCTTTAGACAGTACAGGTTGCCCTCCAGTGAGGACAGGCTATCAAAGAGAGCTCCCAGAAGACGCATGCTCCGGGAAAGGAACACCCTCACGTAGTGGAAAAGGACACAGATGCGTCACTGTGACTGCAGGAAGGGGAAGAGACCCTCGAATGGCAGGGAAAGCACAGCTGCGCCCAGATGCAGAAGGGGACCCAAGGGCCTGAGTGGCTCGCATGATCATATTAACAAAAGATAAACAGTCAGTTTTGTCAACCTTCCCCCTTTTACTTACCTTGGCTCTACTTCTCCCAGCTAATTTATTTTACTTTGAAGTAAAACACTTTATGTAGTTTCATGAATTACCTTAAATAAGTTTTTAATGAGACCCAGTATATATTTTAAAAGAATATTTTATAAGAATGTACATCTTTTTTTTTTCCAAAAAGAACCCACATGCAATTATATTTTGGAGAAAACATGGCAAAGACAACAAAAAGGAATTTGACAATAAATAGGCAAAGAGTCACAGGACAGGCAGACAAGAAAAAAAGAGAAGCAATACTCAAATCACTGACTTCAGGTCGGAGATTCTAGGCAGAGAAAGCAACAGTTCATGTAAGCCTTTATGAATCCAATACGTAACAACTGCAAGCAGCGAAGTGGAGAAGCAGAGGTGGAATTTGATTAATGCAGTCCTAGTGCCTTTTAAAATACAACTTTCAGATTGGCTGTTTCAGATTAGACTAAAGATTAGGGTACACATAAAAGAACTGACAAATGCAGTTCTATAAATTTTAAGTAGGAGAGCGCATTGTGTACGTGTGTATAGAACATGTGTGAAATATTTATAAGAACTGCATACTTGACCAAAGAAACTGCATGGGCCAAATTTATGATCAAAGTAGGGTGGAATTGGGGATAAGTAATTTTTTTCTGTACCAGGAACTAAAGCCAGGACTTTATTCTGAGCTACATGCACAGCCCTTCTTATTTTTAACTTTTTATTTTAAGCCAGGGTTTCAGTTAGCTGCTGCTTTAGGCAGGTTGGTCCTGATCTTGTGGTCTCCCTGCCTCAGCCGCCCAGAGTGCTGGGATTGTAGTGCCCAGCCCCACAGGGGTGGGGAGAAATAAGAGAGATTTTAAATAGGCTCAATATTTCAGTGTATTTCTGAAATACACTGGATTAAAAGAGACATCAAATCTGAAATTGTAAATGATCTAGAAAAGTGTGAAAACAAAAATACTTCATCAAAAGCCATGATAAAAATTATTTGGGGAAAAATATATAACCCACGATGTCTTTATTAGTAAAAAAGAACAAAGAAAGGAAGAAAAAGGGGTGGAGCTGAATATACGTTAAGAATTTTTAACTTATTAAATTAGAAAAACAGAATCTGCCAAATATAGGAAATATGAACCAACAATGAGCTAAAATTGAGCAAATGAAGATTACAAACACAGAAAGCATACTTTTTTTTTTTTAAAAAAATTGATTCCTTGATGTAAAAACAAAAAAACAGAAAAACCTACATTAAAGAGGGGGACAGAATTATGCGGGCATCAGACACGAGGGAGGATGCCTCGCGGTGCCCAGAGCCGGCTGGAGAAAGCCACAGCAGCCAGGGTGGAGCGCAGGCCGGCCCCTGCGGATGTGAGCGCGCGGCCGGCTGCACTGCGCGCGTCTGGCTCGTCCTCCGGCATCGCGGCCCTGCCGCGGTGGCTGTTCGCACAGCGTACGTGCTGCAGCACTCCGCCTCCACCACGGCTTGGCAGGCGCACCTTAAATGTCCTGTCTGAGGAAGGCTGCAGAGACGCAGCTGTTCTACTCACTGACCGAACCCACGCGGCACCAGTGTGCTCCTGCCTCACTCAGATTCAGGGGTAGGAAGATGCTTCTGCCCACGAGGCCCTGAGGGCTGAGAGTCGCTCGTGCGGACTGGGCACCAGAGCCAGGAGGTGGGCACAGTCAGACAGGAGGGCAGAGAAGGGAGCACTGAGCATCCACGGAGTGCCCAGGAAGGGCTGCGGAGAAAGGGTGCTGAGGCACAGGCGGCCTGCGAGTGGGCAGCTGGGCTCAACAAAGGGGCCTGACTGCGGGGAGCAGAGAAGCAGGCGGGTAAGAGGCTGCAGCGCCGGAGGACGGAGAGCCCGCGTGCTGCAGCAGGCAGTGTGAAGTCACAAGGCGAGCGGCTCCACTGGCTGCCAGTGGCGTGGTGCCTGGGCGCAGGGTGCGGATGCGGGCAGAGCATCGGGGCAGAGAGGTCGCCGTCGTCATTTGCAGCCACACGGTGCCCCATTCTGCGGGTGGAAACGCGCCAGCGGAGTTCTGCTCCCACATCGCCTCGTGGGCACCCGCGGGCAGCTCCACGGAGGACACACGGGTGTGGGACGCTGGCCTTCCTTGACACTCGCTGACATGCTTCAGGGTGGCAGGTCTTCCAGGGGAGCTGCGTGGAGCTCAGCCCAGGCTGGGCTCTGTCTCCCCACTGCTGCCTGCTGTCTGCACCCCATTTTCTGGCCCTGCACCCCTCTCTGCGGCCTGCACTGAGGAGCACAGAGAGTTAACCTTCGCAGTGGGCCTCGCTGGGCGCAGCACACAGCCACCCTCGGCTGCTGGAACAAGGAGGCTGTGAAACCTATGAAAGAAGTCCAGGAATTCAGTTAATTAACCACATCAGTTTCTTAACGTGATCAATTTTAATTAAACTGAATTTTAATAGAGATCTGTATAGTCTGTAGAGACCAATTGCTAATTCTACAAAGCATGTGCTGCTTTTCAGTTCGGATTTGCTCCCATCTAATTAATATGGATAGAGCATTAAGCCTTTTTGGACTCTGGTGGTTTTCATTTCATGACTATTAATGATTTTAATGAACTGGACTAATTCAGTAGTTTTCATCCCAGTGTCTCAGGGCTTTGTTCATCACAAATTTCAGGTTTATAATTGGTTTCCAGGTCTTAACAGTGGTCATTGATCAGCTTCAGCAGTTCCTTTTACAACTCGGTAGGCGCCTGGCTCCTTTAACCCTTTGCCTTCTGCAGGGGAAGTGAACTTGCAGCCCTGCCAAGCAGGGTGCCAGGCATTGTCACAGGGCAGGAGGACCACAGATTCCCAGGGGGATGTTAGTGCTGGTCAGCGCTGGAAAGGTCACCTAGCAACACGGAAGCTTTGCCTTAGGAAAGAAAAGCAAAAATGAAGAAAAGGCCAAAGAATGGCGCTGACTTTTGTTGTTGATATTCTAGGAAGGGCACCGTGGATGATCACTTTCCTTGTGCAGCCAGATCACCCGCCTCTCCTTGGCCCTGCTGGCCCCCAGCGGGTATCTTAACAGCAGCCCAATAGCTGGCACTAAGAAATACGAACACGAAGAGCTGTAAACAACTGATGTGTAGCAGAACCAGGCGACAGGGCTGCCATGGGCTGCGCCGGTGAAAACTAACAGAGACGAAGCGTTAGAGCCTGAGGACATGTGCCCGAGCCTTGCCTCACCACAGCTCCTGGTCCCCACCTTTCCGGAGAGAACGCCTCAGCCTGCTGCTGAAAAACAAAGCAGTCAGTCACTTTACAATATTCCATTGCGTAAGGTGACCACGAAACCTTGCTCTGCTTCTGCCTTACCTCTGAGCGATGACGGGATGGACAGGCAGAGGAGTCCAGCTGT
>NDGN011468258.1:0-10551 GCA_002564285.1 Tympanoctomys barrerae
TACCAATTTGATTTGAAATTGTCTCATTGCTATTTGTCTCTCAATAAAATTATGGAAAAAAATGTCCAAATAGGCAAATTCATAGAGATAAATAGCAGCTTAGTGTTTAGTGAAGGTTGGGACAGGGTCAAGCTGGGAAATGACTTTAAAGGTCCTGGGGTTTCTTTTCAGAATGATGAAAATACTGTAAAATTAGATAGGCTAATGATTACACAACTCTGTAAATAAAGTAGAAGTTGTTGAATTGTACGCTTACATAGGTGAACTTTATGACTGGTAAATTACATTTCAATAAAGCTACTAAAAGTTGATGCTCTTAAAGATGACTGAGCTAGCAAAATGAAATGTTAAAATATTTCACATGCTTTACTTAGGAAGGCAAAGCAATGTATTTAGAAAAATGATTTTAGTACTTTTTACTTTTTAATTGTCTGAGTAGTTTATTAAAGTGGTCAACTTCACTTGCTCACAACACTCGAGGAGTGGAGCTGATGAACTCTATAAGGCCCGGGGTCCTTCACCACATCACATGATTACAGTGGAGACCAGGGTGTGGAGGGCAGCACCAAATTTTCCCAAGAATCTCCAGCCAGCTAAGGTTCTTGGTTTCTCCTGGGCCACACTGGTAGTCAATGCCTATCACCTGATAGTCAGGGTAATGTCCCAGGAGCCCTGAACCATGGTGGGATCTGTTAGGTTCCCTGGTCTATTAATTCCCAGCTTCAATGCCCTTTGTAAATCTCCTAAGAAAGTCTGTTATGATACCTGTCCAATTGTCATGTAGTCCTCCAAAGCTCACGGAATCCTAATGTTGTTCAAAGTTGCAAAGTGCCATTTCTCAAGAAAAGCTCATGTTTTCTTAGTTCTTATTAGTGCGCAGCCTCATGACAGGCAAGATTCCCAGATCTGTCTAATATGGTGAAGTCTGCTTGAGGGTGTATTGGCAATATTTATTCCTTCATTTAAAAAGAAGGTGGGAGTGGTACATGCTCAAGAATAGATAAGGTTCTTGGCCATTTTCCTTGAATGTGGTTATGTAAAGGTATTTTGACACTAAAGGGATTCACTTCCTAAATGCTGAGGTTGAAAGAACAGAAGAATGACAAGAGCCTGGATGCACAGTGAGGTCATCAAGCTATTTAATCAACCATGAAACTCTACTTTCTGACTTCCTGTTGTATACAATAATTACATACTTTATTGCTCAATGCACCATAACTTGGGTGCTTATTACACACAATCAAAAGAATCTTAATGGGTACATCTACCAGTCAACAGATAAAAAGTTCCTAAATCTGGACTTTCTGATTGCATCATCAGAGTTGGAAAAAAAAAACTTTTAAAAATAAAAAAGGGGCCAGGGAGATAGCTCAGTGGAGTAAGTGCTTGCCTTGCAAGTGCAAGGTTCTGAGTTTGATCCCGGGTACCACCAAAAAAAAAAAAATCAGAATTGGTGACTTTTGAAGCCTCAAGCTTCACATTCACACTGCAAGACAAAGAGAGAAGAAAGCATGAAGACAGATGAAGAGAATCTCCTCAGAAGAAGCCCTAGGGGTGTCGTAGAGCACTTCACTTCTATCTCATTGTCTAAGTCTCAGTAGTGTAGTCACATCTTATTGTAAAGCCAAGAAAATGTCTTCTAATAGGGTGAATCATTGTGAAGTCCTATTTTTAAAAAGTGATGAGGAAACACTGCATAAACAACAAATAGTCTCCACTATATGCCGCACACATCCTCAGTTCACCTGAGTACAGCCTTCCGTTAACCAGATGTCACAGAAAATACTTTGTGCAATGTGTATGTAAAGAAGTTGGCCTGGCAGAGAGGACAACTTATCAGGTCTCCCCAATGGGATGAGATATATGTGTGTGCCAAGATGGAATTTTGAAAGTAAATAGCATATTTTAAAATTAAATCAGCTCAAACTCTGCAACATGGAAGTTGGTTTGAAATGCCTAGATTGATGGAACATTCAGTACCCAGATTGTCCTCGAAGACTGTGGAAGCCATGGGGAAGAGACACAGGGTACGACTGTGATAGGGAATCCATTCAGAAGAAAGAATTGACACTAGATACACAGCATAATCCTCATTCACCAAATAATGTTATTTTTTATTCATCTTTGGAGGACACAGTGGCATGCTGACTAGTGTATAGCTTATTTTGAAGGAAAACATGGAGTAAAATAATTCTGCCTACATTTACTTTATTAAAGAATATTCTGGGAAACAAAGGAAAGCCACTTAGCTTTTACTGTCCCTTATCTGTGTAAACCATGATTTGAACAAATTTGTGGCAACAAGGAAAATAAAACATCTGGAACAAATCAGATACTGGAACTGGTAAAGGTCTGGGACATTAAGTTTTGATTTCAAATGTTATGGATCATCAAAAAGACCTCCCCCCACTAACTTTGTATAAAATAAAAGTTTTACATTGAGCTTTAAACTTTATGCCTAAAACCTTGTATTGTCTATTGAATATCATAGAATTCCAAATAAGCTTTATTCTGAAAACCAGATTTTATTGCTAAAGAAAATATTTGGAAGCAACCACTAGAATTGTTTGAAAGCTACTGTCTTATTCTAAAAATGAAAGTCAGCCCAAATGTAGCTTCTATTTCTATGCTGGCTTCCAAATAAGAAACATTAAAAATAAACAGCACAATTCTTATAATTTGACAAAACTTCACCCGTAGCCATATCCTAATTTATGCCTGGCTGTGACTGCAGAATATCCCAAACCATCTGCTCGGATTACAACAGCCTACCCACAAATCACCCCCATTGCACAATTCTAGCCTGCCGTGATAACAGGGATTTTCCCTCTCAATTCCCCACACAAACACCCCAAGGAAGCAGATGTATGTCTCTAAATCCACTCTTCCTGCAAAGCGTTTCTCCTCCCAATCCGCCTGCCAGGCTGGCCATGTCTGGGACATATTCTCAGGTCTCTTGGCAAACACAGCCCCCTTCTTCACATTTCCTTGCTCATTGCCATTGCTCCCGTGTCACTGCTTCACTACTTGTGAAGTTTCTCATGCTGCCTGGTGCTCATACAAATGCTGTCATATCACACGGCAGAGAAGCAGAGCTGGTGCGCAGGCAAGGAGGCTGGCTTCTCCGCGTGGCTTTCAGTGCTGCTCCCTGAAGCCACTGCTCGGACTTCTAGAAGCAGAGACACCCACAGCAAGAGCTGTGGGTTCCTTTCCCTGGCCTCAGCAACAGTTCTTAGATTGATCTTCCAACACAGATTTTACCTTAAGTGCCCTTTGAGTAGAAGTTACACGTTTAGCTAGAAGAATTTCAGAAAGCAATGCTTGCTGGAGAAGCCGGCAGAAATAATGAAAGGAAGGGAGGATATAGTAGTTCTTTCCACAACACAGCGCCTAACACATATGCAAGCTGTGACCACAGATATGTCTTCTTTTGGAAGTGAAGGTCAATTGTTAAAATCCAGACCTCAGGGGGAAATCCTTCACTGTGCCAGCTGCATCTCTCTCTCATTCTCATTCTCTCTCTCTCTCTCTCTCTCTCTCTCTCTCTCTCTCTGATGTTTTTGTTGTTGCAGGGTCTCACTATGCAGCTCAGACTCATGGTGATCCTCCTGCTTTCGGCCTCCCCAGCACTGTGATTACAGGCATGCACCATTTTGCTCAGACTTGTGGGTCACTCAGCCCACCATGGGAGTGGCACTGGCTTGGCATGTGATGCCAGGGATCAAACCATGGTCCCTGCCCTTGCCTAAGCTTGCTGAAGCAGGCACTGAGCTATCTCGCCAAGCCCCTCTCATGACTATCTTGAGCACAGCAGCCTGTGTAGCCTGTGTCAGGGCTGGCCGGCCTGTGTTGGGGGCATCCTGGCCCTGTAGCACATCTTCCTCTCTGGACTCCTGCAGGCCATGCCTTTCAGACCTTCTGCGTTTCTCATTTCCTAGTGGAGCAGCCACTTGGCAGCATGGCGGTCACATCCCCAAGCTGAACATCAGACTGCCTGAGCCTGAAGCCTCACTGGCAGCTGGTGCCATAACACCTTAGCTTTTCTTGGCCCAACTTCAGCTTCTCTGTTTAAAACTTGACTCTACTGAGCACGTGCTTATAGTAAGACATTTGCATTCCTTGTGTGGACTTGGTACACGTCCACAACACATCTCGGTTCCACTTTGCAGCCTTTTCCCCTCCTTCTCCCTCTATCTCTTGGTCCCTTACCATTTAAGAAAGCTCCACCTCCCTACTTCCTATTATCTATCTTTTATTTTACTCTTTATTTATATTTGGGTTGCTCTTATAAGAGAAACCACGTAGCTGGTGGGATTATTTATTTCACTTAATATTATGGTCCAAGATGCACCTATCTTATTATTAGGTTTATGGCACCATTCAGATATACATAATGCCCACCTTCATCATGTGGAATTTGTTCCTGGACATGATGCATCCAGATTGCTTTTTTACCCCACTCCCCTCCCCTCTCTTTTCTTCTCGCCCTTGAGCCCTTCTTCCCCTCCTTATTTCCCCTCCTTCCCCCTTCTTTTCCATGTTGTCTTTCTTCTCATGTTTTTTTCTTTTCCCTCCCTCCTTTCCCCATTCCCCTCCCTAGTTCCCCTTTCCTTTTAGACAATTTCTTCCTATTTCACCATATATACAATATATTTGGGTTATTTATGCTTTCAGCTTTCTCACACCAGAGAGACAATGTGATATTTGCACATATTTGCCTAATTGATTTCACTTAAGAGTGTGGCCCATCCATTTAACTATAAATAAACTCCCCATTGTGTTAAAATATTTTTCCATCCATTCATCAGTTGATTGGCATCTGGGTTGTTTCCAATGTTTAGATATTACAGACTGTGCTGCCATAATCCTGGGTGTGTGTATGTTGCTGTGGCAGGATGCTTTTAATTTTTTGGAGGAAACACCAAGACACAAAATAGTAGACCAAATAGACTTGAAGCTATCTCAATTCAGTATTTAACCTTTTGCAAAAGAAGATTATTCTTAAAAATATCCTCTAGTTTTTTGAGGAATCCCCCACTGATTTCCATAGTGGTTGCACCAGTCTCCATTCCCACCAACAGCGGAGAAGGGTTGCTTTTCCCCACAGCCCCACCAGCACTTGCTACTGATTGATATCTCGGTAATAGTCATTCTTACTGGAGTGAGATGGAATCTCGGCATTGTTTTAAATTGCATGTCTTGAATCACCAGTGATGTTGAACATTGTTTTACATATTTATTTGCCATTTCTATTTCTTCATCTGAGAAGCATGTACTCATCTCAGATGCCCATTTTTGGACAGAGTCTTTAAATTTGAGTGATCTGATTTTTTCAATTCTTTATATGTTCTAGATATTAATCTTTTGTCTGAATAATAACTGACTAAATTTTTCCCCACTCTGCAAGTTGTCTTCACTCTGTTGGTGATTGATTTTTCTGTTTTAAAAGCTGCAAGCTTTCCAGTGGGTGGTTCTTTTTAATCCTTCTTGTGCAGTTGGGGTTTTGTTCATGAAGTCTTCCTACACAAATGTCTTTGAGAGTTCTACCTATTTTATCTTGTACCATATTTAGTGCTTTGTTTCACTATTTAGGTATTTGACCCCTTTTGATTTTAGCTTAGTTCATGGTTATAAACATGGGTCTAATTTTAGGCTTTAATATGTGGAAAGCCAATTTTTTAAGCATCATTAATTTAACAGGCTACCTTTCTTCTACTGAACACATTTGGCCACTTTGTCAAAGACAAGAGATAGCTGAGTGTGTTTGAATTTGTTTCTGCCTCTTTTAATGCATTACCCTGATTTTTTTCCAACATCATGGTGTGTTATCACAGTAGCTTTGGAATACTTGCAAGCCACAGATTGTGGTACCTTCTCATTTTCCCTCATTGTCCAAGATTGTTTTTGCCACTCTAAGTCTCTTCTGGTTCCAAATGAATTTTAGGAATATTTTCTCTAGTTCTGTGAGGTAGGTTCATCCATTTTTTTACAATATGACTTAAGTTTCTCTTTATGTCAGAGCAGTACTCTATTATATGTAAATGCCACTCTTTCTCCTTCCATTCATCTGTTGATAGACATATAGACTGCTTCCAAGGTTCAGCTATTATGAATTCTGCTGCTCTAAGCATGCATATGCATTGATCATTGTAATAAGATGTCATTAACTCTCCCAGGAAGATAACTAGAAGGGAAACACTACATCAAGTGGAAAATTTAAGGTTTTGGTTTTTGAGAAATCGCCATACTTATTTCCATAGTGGTTGTACTAGTTTACATCCCCACAAACAGAATGGTTCCTTTTCCCTGTAGCCTTATCAGCACTTGTTATTACTTGACTTCTTCATGATGGTCATTCTCTTTTGAGTAAGATAAAATCTCAATGTTATTTTAATTTACATTTATGTAATGGCCTGTGATGTAGAACATTTCTCCCAGTTTTTATTGGCCATTTGTACTTCTGTGAAGTATCTATTCATTCCACTTGTTTATTTTTTTGATTGGGTCTTTTATTTTTGAGTTCTGCATATATTCTATATATTAGCCTTTGTCTGAAGGATGGCTGCCAAAATTGCATTTTCCATTATGTAGGTTTATTTTCACTCTGTTCGATGTTTCTTTTGACATGCAGAAGCTTTTTAATTTGACATTATCCCATTTGTTGATTCTTCATACTATTTCATATGTAACTGACATCCTGAGCTTCTTGAGCAGCAAAATTCAGATTAAAAGTATCAGCTCTTTCTTCAGGCTCTCTGAGAAGATAAGGTACAAGAACGATGCAGCCAGGCCCAGCATTGTTTGGTCCCTATTAATTATGGTACATGTGTCATATATATGCTAAAATATAAGCTGCCAGGACATGAGGAACAACAGGCACAGCAATGCCCTGAGAATTACTTACGGACCAGGGTCTATGCATCTCAAATATGCTACTGAGCATGGACTACCAGAAAGACTTTGCTACCAAATAGACCTGGATCAGTGTTCTGCTTCCCTCCATAGCACCAGCTACTGCCTCCCATGTGGCATATGGGCAGCCCAGAAGGCTGAATGATGAATGGAAGACATTGAGGATGTCTGTGAGGATGAAATGGGGTTACTCTGGTTTGCCAGCATGAGCTTGAGTGGAGTCTGCTCCTCCCAGGGAAGGTCACCTGGGGTGCGGTGAACTGGGCACAGCTCCCTTTGTGGTTCAGTGAACACAAGCTGCTTCGCGAAGAAAGCAGATGCGTTGTTAGCATAACATGGCCCCATTATGGTTCTTAGGGAACAGCACTACAGCTACATGAATGAGGCGCCTGTGCAAGCCGCTCGTCTCAGAGCTGTGAGGTCTGCAGCATTTTAAACATCTTGGCTGAGAACAAGCTGCAGCCAGTGTGGAACTTGTCTTTGGGGCGGCTGACAGCCTCCAGAGGATCAGCATTCAGCCTCTTTCTTCTGGCCCCTAAATGGACAGACCTCTAAAGAATGGACTGCTGTTCACAGCCCAGGCCAGGGAAAGTGCCAAGCAGAACCTCCACATTAAAGGGTCTCTAAGGTTAATACAGGTGTTGGAAAGGAATATGAGGAGCAAGCAGAACTTGGGACTTGGTGGTTTCTGAAGAGGATAGAAGGTGTCAGAATTCTAACAGTGGAGGGTTGTGGGGAGGAGAGGGGTTAAACACAGAGGGATGCAAAGGAGAGGACACAATAGAACAGAGGTATTGCCCAGATCTCCCTTTAAGAAGAGCCCCTACCCAGGTGCGGAGGACTGGTTCATATTGGCCTTCAGCCATCAGCACCTTCAGGGCTGGGCTCAGCTTTCTTGGGCAGCCACCAGCCGGTGACTTTCCATGCAAAGGGAATTTGTGACCTGCCCATTTTCTCCAGTGCAGGCCCCCTTGTGGGCAGCACACTGAGAACCTGCTGGTTGGGTATGCTGAGGTTCTTCAGATGCACCTCACAGCCCAGGCTCTTCCAGAACAATCCATCACCTCCCACAGGTGTTACCTGCTGCCTCACTCCTAAACCTCCTGAGCTGCTGACTCAGTCTCGGCATCTGCTTTCTGTTGACCTGGGGAAGAAAACACATGAGAAGCCAAAGAACATCTACACAGGACTCCCAATGCCAGTTCAGTCTGCCTTGTCTGTACTGAGCAAGGTGATTAGATGGCTAGGTTTGTGGGTTAGGCCTCCATGCTCAATGTTAAATAGCCCTCAGCCCACCTTGGTTTGTTTGAACACATTGTCAGAGCAATTACTTAAAAAATCTCAGAAATCTTACTGCAGGTTTGCACTGGAATCAGAGAACAGCAGAGGACTGACCACCTACCACAGGGTCACTGACAAGCATAAAAGCACAATTGAGAATTACAGGTTGTCAAGAGAGCCACTTACTGGAGGGTGGTGCAATACCAATTTTTAACACCAGCCGCATATCACTACAAACATAGCTAGAAAAAATCACAGACAGAAAACAGAGGGATTTCAGAAAACATTAATTCTCAGAGTTCTTAAAGCAATTGACCCTTAAACATGTGTAGTATTTCTTTGTCTTTATTAATAATAGAACTAACCCTGTCTTTCAAAGACAGTCTCTTAAACCTGTTTGACTTTTGTCCTCCTACATATAGGAGGGCTCTCACAAGAGACCTAACATAAAATTTTGGTTTTTTAGGCTGGTGAGATAGTTCAGTGGACTAAGTGCCAGCTTAGGCAAACACAGGGACTGGGGTTCAATCCCCTGCACCACAGGCCACTCCAGCCCTGCCACTGGGTATGCTGAGCCAGTCACCCAGACCAGGTGTGGGAGTACATGCCTGTAGGCCCAATGCTGGGGAGGCTGAAAACAGGAGGATCATTATGAACCCAAGTTGCATAGTGAGACCTTGTACCAAATACATACAAAATTTTTTTCACTTTCTTAAAAGAAGTCCAATAAGTATTTATTGGCCCATCATCAGCAAGGACTCCGCACAGTGTAGCTTTTCTGTTCTACTGTTTTTATCTTGTAGTTTCCATTTTTAAAATTTACTTTGTAGCCTTACAATAATCATTGCAAGTCCAGCTGGCACATCATCATTTTAAGTGGCAGGAAAGATAAAGCAAGCACAAGTTTACAACTACATCAGGCCCTTTCCTAGATCTGTAGTTTTAATCTCACCCAAGAGTTGCACTTACACTCCATTGATTGTTGTTTGCTGCAAAAGCTTCTGAGAAATGTAGTTGAAGTGGACATGTTACTATAACCAACAAAAAAGAAATTTCCTAAATAAAGTCTTGGGGTCTAGAGTTCTAAGAATCTAGAGCTCTGTAGTTGAGGGCAGACAAGGATGGAGGTTCCTGCTCCAAGAAAGGGTTCATTCATCCATTTCCCATTTTCTTATTCTATCTATATCCTCAAAGGATTGGCTGATGTCCACCTATATCAGCAAGGGATCTTCTTTACTTGGTCAATTTCCAATGCTAATTTCTTTCAGAAATACCTCACAGACATGCCAAAAATAATGTTTTATCAGCTATCCAGTTGTCCCTTCAACTGTCAAGTTGATTCATGAAATAAATCATCCCAGCTGTTTTCTTCCCCCCACCCCAGTTCTTCACCAGTTACCTGGGTCCAGGTCCATGCTTACACTCACACTGTGTTCTCTACCTACCCAAGTCTAAACTCCTAACCAGGACACAGGCTTGCTTCCTTCCTCCAAGCAGCCTTTCTCATCACCCCAGGCTAGTCTGGTTTTTCTTTCCCCAGTGCCCAAGGGAAATTACTCAGTTGGTTATTGAACTTTTAATTTACCAGCCCTGTATCACCAATGAGAATATGCGCATCCAAAAAACAGAAATGATGGATTATTATTATCTCTCAAATCAACAGCACAATTTTGCTACTGGCGCAATTTTAGCTACTGCATGAACCATGTACTAGATCAATTTAATTGCAAACTATTTCTAACTTATTTCTTCTAAATAAAACTTGGATTATTTCCTCTTTATCATGGCAGAGTCCCATGAATTCTTCCTTCTGCTTCTTCTCATAATTTGGCTTCTCATCTCATCAAGGGACTTGGTGGAACACACAGTCTGGAGCTCATACTCTCTCTATGCCTCCATCCAAGTAGATGCTACAGTCAGACACAGATCTCTAACCTGCTTTCTGGCAGAATTAGGGAACCAGGGTGTCATAGTCTGCCAAACACAACTTGTCATCCATCTACTACCTCTCCCTTTTCCAACTAAGAAAACCGTGATTTATAAAGAGGTGGACTAATATGTAGTAATGTTTCTAGTTTAAAAATCTACTTTTTACCTGTTCTTGTAACCATGTTACATATTCCTAACAAATAGCATGCCTAGGTTGGTATATGACATGATCCTAGCAATTAAGATGACTAAGTGGCCATATCACACTGTCCTAGCCAATGAGATATAAGCAAAGATATTTAAGTGATGTCCCTAGAGAGCTCATTTAAAAGAGGTAGATAAAAGGATCTACAAATTATGGTACATGGCTTCAAGGTAAATCCTGAGGGGATTTGACTGACCTTGTCAGATACAAAAGTTACATTTCTT
>NDGN011468259.1:0-5000 GCA_002564285.1 Tympanoctomys barrerae
CTTTGATAAAGACAATAGTAGCGTGCTGATTAGAACATCTTGACAAGTGGGGAGAAGTATGAAATCCTGCTTTCCTTCCCACTGCGGCTGGTTGGGGCTGAGGTAGTCGGAGGCATATGTCATTTCCGTCCTTTGAGAAGACGCAGAGGCAGCGCGGTGCTGTTCTCTCGCCATCGCCATCTCAGGCCCTCGCTCGGTGAATTCTGGGCTATCAGCTGGCGTCAGTGTTAAATAACTTCCTCAGAAGGATGCCAGTGGCGCAGGAGTGCTGCCTTCCTCTAACCTTCTGTGGCCTGGACCACCCAGCAGGGACAGTGGGAGGTGACCTCTGCTCCCAGCGTCTGGCCTTGTGGCTCAGTTTGGTCTCCGCTGCCCCACTGGCTTCTGCTCACGTACCAGGTGTCAGGCTGAGCCCAGATCGCTGAGTCTGAACTGCACCTCAGCCTTCAAGGGTTTAATGCTGTGCGCTCCATGGAATAAGCGCTGTGCACAGTTCTGGATTGCTAACGTTTAAGTTCAGTAAAATATTTTATTGCTTTACTTTGTTTCATTTTGATACGGCTAATGTTACAGAAGCATAGATAGCTGTTGTCAGACCTTTGCAAGCCCTGGGGTCTCTCTTCGGTCATGGTCTCTGCCTCTGCTTCTCCCTGTCTCTGTCTCTGTCTGTCTCTGTCTCTGTCTCTGTCTCTCTCTGTCTCTCTCTGTCTGTCTGTCTCTCTGTCTGTCTCTCTCTCTCTCTGCCTCTCTCTCTTGCTCACTCGCCTGCTTGCTCCCACTCCCTCTCTCTCTCTCTCTCTCTCTCCCTCTCTCTCTCTCATTCTCTCTCTCTTTCTCTAGTCTCTTTCATGCTTCTAAAGAATTTTGAAAATTCTGTATCAAAACATTTTCTTGACCGGACCCCTCAGGGGTTGGGTCCCCAGCCATGCCCAGCTGACCTGTGTTTCCCTGGCCCAGCCCTTAGGCCGCCTTTCCCCGTCCGCATTCCCCACGTGGTCCTCGCCCTCTCTTTACACACCTTTCACTTGTTTTTCTCCAAGAGAACTTCTGGGGTTTGCGTGGACAGAACTGAGTTGCTTTGCTGCAGTGAAATGCTGTTGTCCAGCTCCAAAGAAATATTGTGCCGTGGCAGTTTCCTCGTAATTAATTATTGTTTTCATGTGTTCCAGTGATTTTTGTACCTCAGCCTGGGATCTCCTCTGGCTGCTCCTCCCCTGTGTCACACACCCCGGCCTCCCTGGGCTTCTGTTGAGGACCACAGTTCTTTTCGGCGCTGCGTATTGCAGGCCGCCCTGGACCGCAGCGTCCTCCAAGTCAGAGTGGTGCAGTCCACCTCTGCGTCCGCGTGGGCGCTGCTAGGCTGCCTGCGTGTACACGTGCTAGGAGGAGAACAGCGCGCGGCCCAGTGCTGGTACAGGGCACGAGAGCAAGGCAGCTGCTTTCCACCCGTCAGGGTGCTTCCCAGAGCGCCAGGGGACACCTTCACAGTGACACCCGAGAGGAGGCCCGAGGGGCCCGGGGGCTCCCTGCCTGGAGCTCCGGCCTGCTCCCCGGTGGGGTGTGATCCTCTGTAGGGCAGCAATGGGACAGTGCAGACCACGTCAGCGCCTGCCTCCCAGGGTGCCCGGCGCTGTGCGGCCTGTGCTGCGCCAGGAGCCTCTGCTCCTCACGCGCAATTCTCTCGCATGCCTCCTCCCCAAGCCAGACAGCTTTTCTGCTTGTCTTAACTGAAGCAGGGACAGGTGGACGATCTACCATAAAGACAAAGGTTCTTATTGACAGAAGAAAAAAGTAGTCCTATGGAATATTCAAACGTGGGGGCACCATGTCCCAACATGCAGATAGGGAGGTAAGTTTAAAGAAAGAGTGAGTAAAAATGTGTATTTTAAGTGTATATATTTCCTGATTTCCTCGCTTGTCCAGCCACAGGTTGCTTTATTTAGTAAGATTTTTTTGCCCATTCGGCTGACAAAATCCTAGGAGAGATTCTGACAGTGGGAAGTTTGGCTTGCATGTGGTTTTTCTCTGTTTTTGTGTAAGTTGATCAGTTAGAGTTATTTAAACAGGTTAGATTATTGTTATAGGACAGGGGCTATTTTCCGCCCCTATCACTGGCTTCTGAGCTGTACAGCTGCGGCGCTTAGCATCCTGCATGTGATGGAATCTTCCTTCTCCCTATAGGGAGACAATTGTGGAGAACCAGATGTGAAAATCCAAATCAGCAAAGACCAGGAGGAAGATTAGAGTTTTGGGGCTGGGAAAAAAGCTCGGTAGAATAAGGATTTGTCTGGCAAGCGCAAGGGCCCGAGTTCAATCCCTGGCTTCAAAAACAAAAAACAAAACAAAACAAAATTAGAGTTTGTACTATATGAAGGAGTCATTCAACAAAGAACACTTAATTCCAGGAAAGTCTCGAGCTCTGTGGCTCTGCAAAGCACTTGCGGCACTGTGACTGTGTGGGATCTCCCCTGCACACAGATGGGCACACACGCGCTGCGCTCCCTGCCCACGATGACTCTGTACTCATGTCCCTGAGAGAACAGATGCATTTGAGATGCGTGCTCACACCGGCCCTCAGTACCTGTAGGTTGGTCTGGGAGGCTGGTGCTCCGTGCTATAAGAAAGGCTGCCTGGGAAACCCCAGGAGGAAGGACTGGGCCGGGGGTTCAGAGGATTGGCAAAAGATGGGCACCGTGAGGGGATGCGTGGGTGCTGGAAGCAGGACTGTGGGCATACCCTGAGGACAGGCAGTCCGCAAACTAGAGGGGAGATGCGCAGAAAAAACAAAACAAAAGCATGCTGGCCTCCATCATGCAGTGCGTGGTGATCGCGACAGCCAACCACAGGGCTCATGTGGAGGTCATACATCTCCAAAAATGTCAGGTCTTCTGCAAAGTGATCCTAGGTCAGGGTATTTGGGTTTTAAAATGTTCGTTGCCAAGGTTTTCTTAACCCCTGGAATTTCGGTTGGCCATTTTTTCTCCTCAGAAAAGCTGAAAAGGAAGTGATGGGCCACAGCCTCTGCAAGGCTGTTCTGTGAATATTGATGGATGTCATTCTGCAACAAAGAGATCTTTAGTGAGAATTGCAAAAAATAAAATTAAAATTCTATTCCTGTTTATCCAAACAGTTTTCCCTGTTCTCTTAGTTAAAGGTCTTGAAAAATTAGTCCAACTATGAATAAATCAAACCTTAACTCCTTGGTGACCAGAAAGATAAACCCCCCTTATGCTCTAGTGATCTGCCCCACTTACAGCTCCCTGTAGTGCTCACCTCGTTGCTGTGGCATTTAGGTGAGGATACTAAACTAGAAACAAGCGAGCATAATTCAGTAAACTGGTGCTCTGAGAGGTGTGCCCCAGGGCCGGCGAGGCAGCTCAGCAGACTAAGCTTAGGCAAGCGCAGGCACCAGTGTTTGATGCCCAGCACCACATGCTGCACGGGCCCCACCCCAGGCGCACTGAGTCAGCGACCAAGTCCCAGCACTGGGGAGGCTGAAAACAGGAGGATCACTACAAGTCAGAGCTGCGTAGTGAGACCCTGTACCAAATACATTAAAAACAGCAGCAGCAGCAGCAGCAGCAGCAACAACAACAACAAAAGTGTGCCACCACGTGGTGTGAAAGCCCAAAGTAGGGCCGACGCACTTGTCCAGGGGACTTCAGGAAGTTCCCTGGAGGAAAGGAGCTTCCCAGATTGTGGGCAGCAAGTAGAAGTTCAGCTATAGATGAAGAAAGGAGGCTCTGCTCTCCAGATAAAAGAAGCCTCATGACAAAAATATGAAAGGAATCGAGAAAGGCCCTGGTGCACGCACCGACAGGAAACACAGCGGCTCTGTGTGGCTGCAGCGTTAGATTCACGGGCAGATGTCACGGATAGATGTCATGCAGGTGGAGCGCAAAGACCGCATCGTGCACAGCTGCTAACCACCCGTGGAGCGGCTGCTATGGAAAATAGTTTCCAAACAAACTGCAATAATATTTATCTCAGAGAAGGATCGTGGTGCCGTAGAAAATACCAGCCACAAGTTCCAGGCTGGCTAGAAGTGTGGAGTTTTCTTGTTTCCTGTAGCGCCCTGACTCGCTGGGTGGAAGCTCCGGGTGTTGCTCTCTATATCACCTGACTGGCCCCGGGTAAGCCGCGGTAGCCGACGACTGGAAAATCTCAGAGGAGAGAGCAGCCCCCGTTATCTTCTCACTAAATTAGGCCAGGCACCCAGTGTGTGCTTGGTGTGGAGCTGCCTGTGTTAGCCAGGTGGAGAGCACACACTGGGGTCTGTGGTTTCCAACAGGGATCCTGATGGGTCACTCTTGCACACCTTTCCTGGGTCATAATGGTTCCAGGACAGCTGTGCACAGGGCGGGGAAGCAGGTTCATCTCCTCCCAGAGAGGCAGGAAATACCCCCTGAACCCCCCAGAGTACTTTCCATTTCACGTCACTAAATCACAGCCAACCTCCCAAAGTTGAGAACTTCTTGAATAATTCATTCATATTTTGTATTTAAATCAAGTCTTCAAATTAAGTTCCCTCCTGTGTTGTTTTACAGCAGCGACTGTTCTGCTACTAAATAAACATGTCCTTAGAATCCCTTAAAGTTCCTAAAGCAACTCCTTTCTCCGCCCACCTGTGCTGCTACTCAGGAGGTGGCGTGTACCGGGGCACAGGACAGAGGCTCTGAGGCTCATGAGCTCATGTCATGTAAAGTGCTGAGGTGTGCGTGGAGCCTCAACACTGGGAATTCGTTGCCTGCCTGAGAGCAAATGGCCCACCACTGAATTCAGACTGCTTTTAGAAGGATTACAAAACTGTGGGTATACCTGGCGTTCTCGGGGGCTTCCACTTTGGATCGGAAAGTGTCATGCCTGAAAGCGAGCATGTGCAGGAATTATTTATCGACGTCCTTTTGTTTCTGTATTTGATTGTCACATAGCACATCCCTGAAGTTTCAGTGACTCATTGCCCTACAGAACCCAGAAGCCAAGACTGCCACTTCCCAAGT
>NDGN011468259.1:10000-15254 GCA_002564285.1 Tympanoctomys barrerae
AAAATGGATCCATCTGTAAGGAGAGGGGTGCTCCATGGCAAGTAGTCCTGAGCTGTTCCTTTGTCCCTTGGCAAACTCTCTCACCGCTGGCTCTTTAAATCCCCAGGGCCCTCAGCCCTTGCTCTGTGCCCCGCCCTGCTGACCTTGCTGACCGCTGCTGGTGCTTTGGAGGCTCTTTCCCTCAGCCCCCGAGGGCACAGAGCACCTTCTAGTTGTTCCATCTTCCTCTCATCCTCAAGCCTTCAGCCTGCGCACTCCTAGGCTCCTTGGGCAAAGGCTACCACCGACCACTCCAAGGCTGACTCTGCTAATTTTCTTTTTTAAAATCTTCAATACTTCCTCATCCATATTTGTGGTAGGGAAGGATCACAAGCAGCACGAGGGGCTGGCCCACGTAGGCCACGTGTCTCCTTCTTTCCACCGCCCTGTGCTCCCCACCCCACCTCTTGGGCCCCTTGGCCTCCGCAAAGGCTCTCCATCTCTCTTTCCTGGCATTTACTTTTTATTTTGCTATTTAAATTATGTATACTTTGAGTTTCTCATAGAGGAGAAGTCCTGCGATACTTAAGGTGTTGTTTGATTTATTGCACTTAAGAACATGGTCTGAGAAGCTACTTTTAGATAGCTAAACTACCAATTGTTTTAAAATACAAGATGCATTGTATTTTATGGTATATTTTTAATTTGCTAAAGTTTTTTGTTTTGTCAATTTTTTATTTTCTAAATGTTTCTGACCATGATCTACTTTATCTATACAAGAGCTCCATTTTTATAATTTTATTTCAAACCCATTTCTCTAATATAACTTTCAAAGTTCCTATTTAGGACAGATCATAATAAGGTATTAAATATTGGCTATTTTTTAGAATATTTTTAATTAAGATATTTTAGGGACCACAGAGATAGCTCAGCAGGATGAGTGCCTGCCTGGCAAGTACAAGGTCCTGAGTTCAATCCCTGGTACAAAAAAAAAAAAAAAAAAAGAGAGAGAGTATTTTAGGAAGATGTTTCTAAAATACTCAGGGTTGAGGTTCCAGAATAATTTGTAAGATCAAGAGGTGCATTTTAAGGTAAATGAATAACAACCTATCATAAACATACACTTTAAGAGGGTTTGATCTAGGGCATGCCATGTCAGCCCCGCCCCTGATTGAGACTGGGCGTGGTGGCGCTTGCCTGTAATCCCAGCACTTGGGAGGCTGCAAACAGGAGGATCACTGTGATTGCCACCTGTGTAGTGAGACCCTATAGATCCTTGCTAAATACACATATAAATAAATAAATAAATACACACACAAATTTCGTCGTGGGCAGAAACATCAGTCTGGAGCCGCGTGGGCAGGAAGCAGGCGCTCTTTGCTGCGCTGTGTGTGGGTCCACGCTGCAATTCTGAGCTGTGTCATCCCCAGGCGGGATGGAAGCAGGCCCCTGTGTGAGAAGCCCCCTGCGGGGACCCTCAGGAAGAGGAGCTGGCCCCTCCCTCGTTTCCTTTCAGAACTGGCCATCTCTATAAACTCCTGCGACAGTGGTTATTCTAGGAAATCTCAACTTAGGGGCCGAAGTCATGCCTACTGTGAGTTTTTCAAGACAAATTGTCCTTTTTGATTGCTACACTGCTTAATGTCTAGATATCTGCCTATATTTAAGCAGCCATTTTTTTCTCATCTAGTGGCATTAGTAACGTGCCACCACAGTTGATACTGCAGTGAGCTAAGGTAGGGATCAGAGGTCATTTCAGGTGCATCTGTGAATGACAGCAGCATTCTGTAGAGCTGGAGACCACCGATGGGCCTGACAGAGTGAAGGACCCTGGAGCCTCCTTGTCTGCTCCGCGGATGTCTAGCGCCTTCTGCCGCCCAGTGCCCGCTGTGTTCCTGAGGCCCAGCTTGGCAGCCTACAGACAGCAGGCAGCTAAATAAATAAGTCTCCCAATAGTGAGAACACAGGACAAGCAGTTGCCATTTGTTAATTTCTTTCCTTGCTTCCACACGGTGGAATATACCACCAAGAATATTGGTAATTGTTCAAACAGACCTAGGAGCCCTATTATCACTACAGCTCAGAGACCCAAGCAGCAGGGTAAGAAATTAATAAACACTTGAGGATTTATTGATGCTTGGCTTATTTATTGGATTTGCCAATGATTGGCTACAAATGGAAAAATATTACCCAAGAATACTGTAATTTATTAGACAGCCCCTCCACCACCTCCACATTTGATCTTAGCTTTCATGTATGCCATTGACTGGCATCATGGAAATCCTTGCAAACATTAGTTCTGTAAATAATATCTGTAATATTTTAATTAGCACCAAATAAGGCATGAGTTACCCTTCACATTGAATAATAAACAATAGCGATACCATCATTTTACAACCAATTAGTAGTCTGCATTTAGTCACTATTTCAGGTTTTTCCATACAAAATTCTGAGTTCATTCAGCTAAAATGTGCCACGTCATTTGCACAAGCATGTGCACGGGGTTGCACAAAGCACCTCAAGGCGTTCCTGGACCCTGGGACGACCTTCCCCTGATCCTCCTGTCAGATGCTGTTCAAGAGGGGTCTGGACGTGTGGCAGTCCTGAGCCCACCAGAGAGCACCCCTGTTTAGGGTCCTGGAGAAGACACCTCTTGGGGTTGTCCTCCTCGCCACTGCGCTGTGACGTGGCCCTTACCAAACTACACTCTGCACATGGGTGTCACGACTATGACCTGGAGAGGTTGCGCTTGCCGTGTCTTGCCCCGTCAGCGCCCTCCCAGCCCTGAGAGTCTATGGCCAGCACTAGGTGCCACCTGAGAGTGGCACCTAGGTGCAGCACTAGGTGCCACCTCGTGGAGCGACCAGTCTCAGCCACAGTAGTATTTCCAGTGCAGCTCTCTGCATTGGGCAACTCCTCGGGATGCTGCAAACAGGGCAGAACAGCGGGCGCTGTGGGAAGATGAAAAAATCAACCCGACAGCAGTTAAATACTAACAGAGTTTCAATAGGTACAAGTGTAGGTTTGTGTTAAAAAATTAAATCAGAACTAGCTAAGTCTGCATATCCCAGCCCAACGCTTACCATCGACAGAGGCCACTGGCTCTGCCCGACCCGCCGACTCTAGCTGAGGCCCTGTTGCTCCACGATGCTAGTTGTGTCTCAGCCTGCAACGGGACAGAAAACGGACCCTGTGCAGCAGAGAACACGAGCAGCCCAAGGGAAAGCCAGAATCAAACACCAGGGACAGAGATGCTAAAAGAAAACCAAAGTCCACTAATGAGATGAAAATGTAAGTGCCACATCCCTAAAGAGTAGCATGGCCTTGGTGTGCTGGGACACAACGTGATCGCCACCACGCAGGAAGCTGAGGCAGAAGGAGCTCTTGTGCCAAGCCAGCCTGGGCAAGAAGTTTGGAAAAGGGCTGGGCATGCAGCTCCATGGTAGAAGACCCCTGGGGGTAGTCACCATCCAGCAAGAGTCCCTGCTAGAGGCCCCGCAGCACCTGTGCCACAGGTGTCCCTGCTAGAGGCCCCGCAGCACCTGTGCCACCAAGTGTCCCTGCTAGAGGCCCCGCAGCACCTGTGCCACCAAGTGTCCCTGCTAGAGGCTCCGCAGCACCTGTGCCACCAAGTGTCCCTGCTAGAGGCCCCGCAGCACCTCCAATCTGCTATGTGACCTTGAGCAAGTTGATTCGCCTCTTAGCCACAATTTGCCAATCTGTTCCTTATGGAGGTTCTGAAGATTAAATACTTAACATTGAGATTTAATAAATGATACACATTTAAAAAATAATTTCCCATACCAGTTTTTTTTAAATTAAAAAGTGGAGTGACTACATCAATAATTAATCACCCGTGGGGCACATTTGTAAATCAGTGTACACTTCAGACAGCTATGTTCTCTGAAAAAGAAAATATTTACAGTTTGGGAAGAGTCCTATTAAATACTGGTGAGGTAACGACTTTTGGCCCTGGACAACTTTAACAGGATAACAAATACAGACAAATACAGACAAGGTCCCAACGCGCGTGGGAAGCCTAGCCGTAGCGTGGGGCGGGGTTGGCCCCTTCTTTGATGACCAGCGTTCGGTGGGTTGGGCTGCTGCCCCGTGAGCGCGGCACCTGCAGAAGTAGCATGACCTTAGCGGTGTGCACTGCACAGCGCCGTGCTGGCGGCCTCCGCCCAGCACTGCCTCCAGCCCTCCGCGCTGCCAGGAAGGGCCCACAGCCTGGGGAGGGGCGCGTTTCTTGGGGCAGGACCAGGGTCCCCGTGACCCGTGCCACAGAAGTGCTCCATGGTCACGGGCTCCGCTTCTTCCCGAAGGGGCACTTTCAGGGGTCTCACTTGCTGAGAAGTGTGATTGCCCTTATCTAACAGGCGAGGACCCGGGGCAGGGGGAGTTTCTCCAGAGCTTGTGAACAGATGTCTTTGAAGAGCCTTTTTGAAGCCTTAGGAATGTTTCAGAACTGCTAGGTTAGAAGTTGGTGAAAAATAAAAAGCAATGTCGTTACAAATAGTGGATTCTAGGGCCGGCCAAATAGCTCAGTAGACTGAAGCACCTGCAAGCAGGCACAGGGGCTGGGGGTTTGATCCCCAGGCCTGTCATGCCAGCCCTGCCCCCAGGGCACACTGAGATGGCAATTGAGACTGGGCATGGTGATGCCGGGCCTGTAATCCCAGCTCTTGGGAAGCTGTAAACAGGAGGACCACTATAAGTCCTATCTAGTAATGAGACCTTGAGCACCCTGTAGACCCTGCCCTAAAATACAAAAAAACCAAAAACCAAAAAACAAAACAAACAAACAAAAAAACACCGATGGTGGATTCCAAGATTTCTGCGCTGTTCGTGGGAGGCTGGGCCTTCAGGTTCCTTCTGAACTTTGCCTCTTCATGGCCTCCTTGGGTTTTCTCTGTGTCCTCACCTAACCCCAGGAACTCTTATATTAGGGTTTACTTAGTCATGCCTTACAATGTCCAGCAACATTGAGACAGACAGCGGACTGAGACAAAGTAAATGACCCGAGCGACAAGGAAACAGCCAGGTCCGAGCTGGACCCGCTTCTTAATTTCACTCTGGTTTCAGAGTCAGGAAAAGCTGAGCTCGGAGACAGAAATGCACAGCTCTGTCCCCAAAGGTCCCATACGGATCTGCCTCCCCCCAATGAAATAGTCAACTGACGCACCTGTCTCCTCTTCCTTCCCTTCAGGGCCATACTGGGCAGGGAAGAGGGCGGGCAGGGAAGAGGGCGGGCAGGGAAGAGAGGCGGGCAGGG
>NDGN011468263.1:0-21406 GCA_002564285.1 Tympanoctomys barrerae
ACTTCAAGATGCCCAAGAGGAGGCAAAATGGTTCTTCACCATAAGGGGGAGAATAGGAAAGACAGGGACAGAGACAGCTGTGCCTGGGAAGTCCTAAGGAATTCTCTTCCACTTCTCCTATTTCTGTAGCCTTCAAAGCTAGGTTAAGACAATGCACGTTATCTCATCATTCGGGGTAGAGCTTTTCAAGAGAGGTGCTATCCTGCCTAATGAACTCAGGTCTGAGATTCAGAAAACGGTGTCCAGCCCCAGCAATACAATGATGCTCCCTGAATTAACCTTCTAAGCATCTGTTACAGGGAATAAAATAAGACCTGTTTCTCTGATATACAGGACCATTGTGCAAATCAAATGAGATAATATATGTAAAAGCTCTTTGAGAAATTAGAAGCTTGCTCTAGAAATAAAACATTGATTAGAAGAGATTTATTCAATCAAGTAATGCTTTCTCTATGTCTAGTATATTTATTTTCAAAAATACACAAATACACATAATTATCAATGGGATGAATGAGTCTGATTTCACATTACGGCATTTGCCTAATAGTCCCTCCTTTCTGAACTCAAATCTCACATAGGTCCACTTGCAAAGCTCTTCTCTTTGTGCCTATTTCTCCTCCTAGAGATTGGGTAGAGAATCGACTCTTCTCTTCAGCCCTCCCACAGTGGTGCATAGGATAATTCAACAGAAATGGCTGTAAATTAGTCTGGGCATTCATAGGAGGCTTTATATGTGCACTCTCCCTGAAACATTTCTCATCTCTATGGTTAAACACCTGATATTGCCAAACTGGCCGGATGAGCAGGAGGAAAACTCTGATCCTGCAGCCATAACTCTCTAAGTTCATTATGTGTGAATTATCGTTTTTGAACCAGACTTGGCTTCCAAGGCCAGAATTGTACATTCCGAAAATAATGTCCCTGACACTAGCAGAAAATGATCTTTACAGTTCTCACCTTGAACTCCCATACCACTCCTACCTCATTTGTTACCTGTTCTCTGGATAGGTGACTCTAACCAGCTCTGCAGTTTTGCTTTTAATTATCCCCAGCGTTTAAGGGCTCATGTTCATGGCGGAGGATGATACAAAGAGCTGAATTGCCTCTGCAGGTGGAGGCAGGAGCTGCCACCCACAATGGCAGAGAGCTCTGCTCCCTGCGATGTTCTCTACCCTCATGAACTTCCTCCACGCCAAAGGTGTGGGTGGGGGAGAATGCCACCCTGCCATGTGTGGACAGTTGGCACACTCCCCAGCTAAATGTATTCTCACGAGAACTGTAAGTCCACTGCTTCTGCTTTTGAATACCAGATTCAGAATCTAAAGTAATACTGCAAAGAAACTCCAAATATCTTAGAGTCCATCCTCCTTAGAGACATTAATAGACTCAGGCTGGGGTAGGCTGGTCCTTCCCCATTTTGGAATCATGAAGGATAACTGACTTTTCAAAGACTGTCAATAATGCCGATGTTGATGATCACTGTTATTACTGAGATGTATGTGCTACAGAGTTGGCCAAATGCTCAATGTGTGCCTTCGTGTTTGAATTTTTATAATACTATGAGGTAGAAATTGAGGCCATCATCATGTCAAGCAGGAAGTTGAGCTGCAGAAAACTCCAAGGACCTGCCACACACAGCAGAGCCAGCACATGTCAGGGTGGAGATTCGCAGCCCTTTTCCTCAGACTCTGATATCTATGATCTTTCACTTTATCCACTGTACCCACGCCTTATCAGCCATAGCAGAATCTCAACACAGGAAATGAAGTCAAAGTGCTCGTGTCGAAGAATGAATTTTCGTATATTTTCTCTTCTGGCATACGAGTGATCTTGATAACTCACTTACTATCATTATCATTATTATCATTATTAACAATTTTTGCTAGAGACTGAAGCCAGAGATTAGGAGGACAAGTTCCAGAGCCAGGAGCCAACAGGAAAGGCAGGAAGGAAAGGTTTCTGTGAGGAAGGTGATGGTCTACAGCGTAGGACACATTCAGTTACGCTTCCCCAGGGCTGTGACCTAGAAAGGACTTCTCAGCACACAATTAAGATAAAATTTAACCTTGGGCCCTTGCTACTTTTACAAATCTCCTTTGGAGTCTCAGCCCACCAGGGACCTTTATACAACAATACTTATACTTTCAGTTTCCAAGAATTCCATGGAGCCCCTGGAGATACCTGACCCTCGCCCAGAGTGATCAATATTATCACAGTGTTAAAAGATAATCAAAATACTTCAGATCCTTAAAGCTTCTTTGAGCCTAAAAAAGTTCAAAGTACTTTTATATCTGTTATTTCATTCTATCTTTACTGCATCTGAAGGGAAGGACTTGGAAGAAGGCGCTTTCATTCCTTAATCCCGTCTCTCTCTCTCTCTCTGTCTTGAAATTGGTGGACTTTCCCCTGAGTCACAAGCTCAGGGAGGAGCTGACCTTGACTTCGATCAAAGGTCTTTGGGGCTCTGACAAGTAATTGGATTGGGCTGCGTTGGCAATCTCCATGGTCTATGGGCGTCTTGCCGATCTCCCCTGGAGCCCCCAGAGTGGCTGCAGAACACATAACTCAACAGCTGGGGCTGACACCTCCCACCTGCAGGGGGAGGGAGCCTCCTAGACATGGACACCCGTTCTGCTGCTTCTCCTTGGAAGGAGGTCCTACTGCCACAAAGTGTGACCTCACTGCTCCTGGGCTTAGGTCCCCGGTGGTGGGGGCTGCGCATAGGCATATACCCAGGACAGTTTAGGGTGTATTCTGCAAAACACCAAGAGGAGGTAGTGTCACAAACAAAAATGATGTAGGTGGGGAACAGAACAAGGAATGGAAGGCAGCCAGCAGAGACTAGGAAGAAGCGGAGTGCAGCCCAGCTCTTCCTCTAGTCCAGACTCAGGGACTAGAAAACTGCAGGGCAGAGCAAACAGATGTTTAATTGAACCAAAGATTAAGATGAAGGGGCAAGGATGACGTGCCAAGGGCAAAGAGGAGCAACACAGGGGAGGGCTGGTGCCAACCATCCTTGTAGGGAACACATACTGTCTCGGGGGCTCCCTCCACCCTGCTGTGGACCCTGCTCTGGTAGCTGGCTAAGGAGGCAGGAGATGGCAGGGAACAAGCAAAGCAAGCTACTGTAGTAGGTGTGGATGAAGGATTGAGTGTCTTATACTGTTGTCATTTTTCTCCAATGTTGTAAGCATAGAAATCAAGAGCCTGGCCTTCCTCTGCCGCAGCGGGCATCAGAGAAATCTAGCAGAGAGCGCAGGGAGGGAGGAAGCAAAGTGTTGGACATTTTCCTTTAACACCTTTGGCAACAGCCTGAAAAAAGGGGAAATTTTCTGGGCCTTGTCTCTCTCTAGGAGTTGGGGCTGAGGAAACAACCATAATCCTCTCTGCTAGGCTCCTTCTCGAGGCCAGAGCCTCCCTAGACTGCAGAGAGCCAGGTCAGTGCAGACAACACACAGCTTGCATGGTTTGCTGAGGCTCGGCAACTGGAGCCAGCAGCACAGACACAGGCAGAGATTTTAAATATATCCAGAAAGTGAACAAACAAAGAGACAAATGAAAAAACACACAATGAATTATGTCTGTAATCAATTCAGTGCATGCCCCAATGTGTGTGCTCAGTGTGGCACTTCAACAAAACAGGAGGCTGCGTGGTTGGCCCACTGGTGTCCCCAGGGCTCGTGGCCCAAGCAGCTCCTTCCGGTGCTGACAGGTTATCAGCAAGTGGACTGTGTAACACGGGACCTGTGGGCTCGGCTCGTGGGGGGTGTCCTTGCAGCCCTGTGCTGCATCTTTCCTTTCAGATATCCGTGATGCTCTGTCTAGACAGCAGGTGGCTCTGGGTTCCCTGTGACCGGAAGTTTCAGGCCACAGGAAGGTGTCTGGCCTTGTGCCTGCCACCCCGGTGGGGTCAGGCTCTTTTGCTCTCACATATTGAAAGGTCATTCTCTGGCACACAGATTGGCTCTGCAAAGTGCTTCCAGCTACCAAGGATTTTAGCAAATGCCACGAGTTGTTCTGTAAGAGCTGAGGATGCCGCGGGATGAATGAACTAGACATTGTCGATTTAGTAGGATGCAGAGGAGGAGGTGGAGGATGCAGCTGCCAGGTGCCACAGTATGATTGCCCAAGACAATAATCCCATCTCTCGGGCTTCCTGCAATTGGGAAGGGAGAAAAATCAATTCTAAGCAGAGATTGGACCCAGTCATGTAATATGTATAACCTTGGGCTTCTCTCCCGTGAAAAGCAGTCCTGAAGTCAACTTACATGACGCTTTGGGCTTCAGGCTGAGGTCTGGTGACATGAGCATTGCTATATTCAGATCATCTTGAAGTGAGAAACAAAACCAGGGGGCCAGTGTGCTGAAGGTTACAGGGTGACAGGTGACTATTATGGTGACCTGGTGAGTGACAGGACACGACCAACGGTCCTTGGCAGCTAATTTGCCCGCATGCTCCTTTGATTCAATTAGGACATGGCATTGCTTGCTGTCTCCGCTGGCTGCCATCCCGCCCTCACCTGCTGGGTGCAAGGCCTGGCTTGGCCCTCAGGGGATGGCTTCGCTCCTCTTGAACTTCCGGTCCTGGCACCCTGTGTCCACCAACCACCTGCACGCTTGCCCAGGTGCACAGACTTGTGTCCCAGAGAAATGCATAATGAGCTCCTAAAAGCACCACTCAGAAGGTTCTATGGCCAGGACCTAGGGTGGTACAGTCTGAGCATCCTTCCCCTTGAAGCTGTCAGTATCTTTGGAGACCTCCTAGTTGCCTCAAAATCTGTCTTCAACTGAAAAGTTGAAGTTCCTGAGAGACCGAGTGACTTCTTCACACAGGTGATAAATTGGGGGCAGAACTAGGCTAGAGCCTAGCACACGTGGCTCCTGGCTTCGTCTGAGAATCAGGATGCTGAAGAGAGAGCTCCTCTCACGGCCGTGTGGCCCACGCAGACCTCTCCCCATCAGCCCAGACTGGCAGAAGGCAGATTCTTGACCACTCACCTCCTCCAGGGTCCTGCAGCCTCTGGCTGTGGCAAAAACAACCCAGAGCCATGCCCAGAGAGCAAACAGGGGATATATGAACACCAGTCCCTGAAGTCACAGAGGTCCCAGGACATCTGTAGAGGTCTACAGTCAGTGAAATAAATGGGGGGTAAGATTTGTTACTTAGATTGAAAAGAAGTAAGCTGAAGTTCTGAGATACTGCGATTCTGGAACTTGAGTGCGTTTTTACAATTGGTGCCAGCTGGAGCTGGGCTTGAAGTGCGTCTGTCTGCATCAAGACTCGTTCTTCGGATGTCTTCAAAAGTGGAGAGGCAGTGAGTGGCCCTCTCTGCTCCCCATTCTCAGCCAGACGACAATGCTGATGGCGGCGCTCTGGCAGGCTCTGGACAGGCGTAGCACTTTCAGCCCGGCAAAAGCCATCTTAAAGGGTCTGTAGTTCTGTCCTGGAGCTGAGGCAACTCAGGGCCACGGAGGCAGGATGGAGAGCAGAAAGCCTGCTGGAGCTGCCCTGCCACGGAGCGAGGGAGCACAAGGCTTGGGATCAGGGGGCGGAGCAGAAGCCAGGCCCAGTCCTCCAAACGCAAGCGCAGTGCTTCCCCTGAGTGCAAAACTCTGGACTGTCTCACGAAATCTGTGAATTCTGACACCGTGATGAACTCATCTGTCTGCACAAGTCGCGTCTTTTGTGATGCATTCTGTGACCCTTTTGGTCAATGATTGCCTCCTTTGACGAATGTTTAAAATTTAAAAAATTATTGCAATACTCAATCCTCCTCAGAATGTGCCCTCTCCATTCAAATGCACTTTGCTCTATCGCTCTTGGCAATATGTCTTTTACTGTAGTACATTTTTTACTTTAAATACTTACCATATTTTTTGTTCACTCTAAATACATTGTGCAAGTTAGCATCATCTTATTCTGCTAGTCCTGTGCTCCTTGCAGCAAAAGCCTGACAGACACAGTGTTTCAAAGATTCTTCTAACTTTATAGGCTTGAGCACACCTTGATTTAGATGTCTAAACCTCTTGTCCCATTTCTTTCTTCATTTATGTTAAATTTTAAATTTCTAAATCTGTTACTCTGCATTTCGAGCTGGACTGGAACTAGAACTCGCTATGTGTAGCAAGCTGGCTGCCAACTAGAGATATCCTGCTTCACCCTCCTGGGAGCTCGGGTTGCAGGTGTGCACCACCATGCTTAGTTTATTATCGTATTGTTCAAGAAAGAATTAGAATCTCCACAGGGAGGCACATGTCTCTCAGTGACAAAGCATTTGCTCATCAGGTACAAGACCCTGGCTTGAGCCCTGGGCATCAAAAGTACACACACACACACACACACACACACACACAGACACACACACACTAAGGTGTGTGTTCTTCTCACTAACAGAAGAATGAGGTAAGAATGTGCTGTGGAATGGTTGGTTACTATAAAGAAACATAAATAAAGAAACATAAATCCATTGCACAGGTTTTACCTTATAGCTATATCCTACTTCCCTGGAAATTCATAAATTCCTTAAAAACTAGAACAAGTTCTTCTGTTTCTTGCCCACAGGGCCTAGTCTCTCTCTCTCTCTCTCTCTCTCTCTCTCTCTCTCTCACTATTTACTCACCAGGCATTTCTGGAAGTCTGGCCCTAGAGAAGCCTACACCTCGGTAAGGAAGAAAACACGTTTGATGTACAGTGTGAGGCCACACAGCGATCATTCATTCAATTTCTGTATCCGAGAGAGGAGACAAGAGGCAGCAAAAGTTAGGAAAAGAGATGCAGAGCCAAAGAAAAGAAGACAGCTCACAGGATCCAGGAAGAGAACCCTGGAGGCCACGGTGGCGAAGCTGGATCCTGGAGTCCACACGTAACCCCAACCCCCAATCTATGTCACGTCCTTGTGAGGCAGTCCTGAGGCAGCCTGACCTGGAATCTTCTCGAAGCCGCGTGCGCGGTAGGCATGGGGCAGAGCAGGTTCACAGTCACTAGCTCTGCTTGGCTCTTAACTCAGCAACTTAAAATTGACACAACCTGTAACAAGTTATGGGGCCCCTGATATTGTTTTTCATCTTTAAAGTGAGAAGTTTATAATCTGCTCTGTCGATCAAATGAAGGTGTCTGTAAGCAATCTGCTGATACAAAGTGGTGAAGGGCGCAGGGGCTCACCCTAAGAGACTAGCCAATCTGAAAATGCCTTTATAAAACCATCATTTTACTCTGGAGTGTGTTTTAACTCCCAAATCAAATGGGCTCCATTGTAATTTTTCTCCTCATTAATAGCCACCTGGACATTCTCAGGGTCCTGTTCCACTGGGCTTAATAAAACAGAGGTTTGTCTTGCTTTTGGCATTACCCTCCAGTCTCGTGTCCATGGCCTTCAGAAACAGAGGCCTAGAAAGCCCAGCTACCAGGGGAACCTGCAAAGCAAAGCACGTTTCCTGCCGACCCGTTGCACCTTCCACCTGTTCTGCCTGGTTTCCTCCAGCCTGGGGGCTGCAGCCCCTGCGCTGTTGCCCTAGCTTAGTTGGACCCTCCAGCAGAACCTGTAACTCATGCTGAGAAGTAGGGCTGGAGCAGCCCCTCCAAGGGCCAGCCCCGAGTGAGCTTCTCTCCCTGTGGTTTCCTCCTCCTCCTCCTCCTCCTTCAGCAAGTTGGCAGGATTTATAGGGCTGTCCCAGCGACACGCCATCTCAGTAACTGCAGAATGGCAGTTGTAAAAAATCCCATTTGCCAGGGTATTAGAATCCCATTAGCACTCCCGATGGAGAAATAACCCCGACCCTTCAGAAGGAATTAAAGATATGCGGGCCCCAGCATTTGGAGTGTTGTTGGTCCTTTCCCAGTTTGGGCAATCACACCAACAGACATAAAGCCTCCAGCACCAGATGTCCTTGGTCCATAAACCCCTGGAGAGAAGCCCTGGGAGTGATGTACGAGGGCCGCCAGCTCCACAAACAGGCTCTGGACCAATCACCCACCACATTCGGCGTGGGGTTCCATGATATTTCTGTGCTAGAGAAAGTCATTTGAGGAAAGTTAGCGCTCTCCTGCACCTTCTCCTTTCTTCCCCCTTCCTAATTCCGTTGCCCAAGGAATAATGGGTATCAAAGAGAAACACTGGCAATAGTCTCATATGTAGGGTTCTCAAGGCAGAATCCCCTGGGAACAAAGAAGCATAACAGAGGCCCACTGATACAAGCTCTCGTCTAACCATCTCACTTAGTAAATGAAGAAGACGCAGAGGCTGGGAGAGCCAAAGTAACTTGTAGGGACACCACAGCCGGTTGAGCTGAAGTCTTTGCATTCCCAGGCTGGGGTTCCTGTTAACACACTTTTACCAGTGAAGGGAAAGAGAACTCTCAATTTGTCTGACCTGGGGAACTCAGGACTGCCCAGATCCGGGCTGAGAAAGCGTGGATTGGCTGTCCACAGCATTTCGTGAGAGTGAATGTGTGCATTCGGGTGTGCTCTTTGGGGACCACACTTTGCTGATCCAGGTCATTCAGTTTTGTGAGAATTAAACACAACCAAGCACACAAAACCCTTGAAAGAGTAAGGCAATCACTCCATCCACGGTCGTGGTGAGTACGCTCCGTCTGGGAGCTGCACCAGACCTTAAGGACTCAAGGGCATTTCCGGTGACACACACTGTGCTGCGTACTGAGCTGGGCCAGCAGAGCACCTACTCTGCCATCTACATCTACTGTGCACCTGCAGGTCACAGCACTTACACTGTCATCCTACAGGTGACTCCTGTAGGACAATCAATAGCACCCTGTTTCCTGATGTGGAGAATGAGACTCTGAGAAGAGTGAAAGTGTAGGGTTACAGAGTGACACAGAGGTCAGGTAGCTCCCACCCAGCTGCAGTATAGAGCAGGGCCCTGGGTCTCTGTCAGCACCCTCTGTGACTGGGGTAGAGGTGACAGTGCCCAGGAGGGGGTGTGTGGTTTCCCACAGCGCATGTGGATTCTGACACACGTGAGATCATTGCTGAACGAAGAGAGAGTGCAGCCGTCAAGCAGGAGAGGAGGCATCAGGGGCCTCTGGGCAGCAGGAGGAGTGGGAGGGGTGGGCGGCTGACAGATGCGCAGAGGCAGGAAATTTACAGATCAATAAATAGAGATCCGGGGAGTTTGACAGCTGATAGGCATGTGGGGGTGCACTGACACTCAGATGGCTGTGGAGCGTGCAGACCAGAGGGAGCTTGGGCGAGCCATCAGCCCGAGTCCAGGCAGACAGAGGCCAGAAACACACATGATTGCGCAGCACTGGGAGGAAGGAGCCCAGGGTCATGTGAAATGGATTCCAAATTCCACTTGGAGCTGGAGATGGGAGGTCGGGTGGTGCTCAATCACTGAGCTCTCCCAGGTCTCTGCTAAGAAACGGTCTGGGAAAGACATCACTGCCAAGCTCAGCTCACTAGTGCTGAGCTGGGTGGGTGCAGAACACCCTGGGTCACGTCAAGGAGAGAGTGTCACCTTGTTAGGAGAGGAGTGGTATGACATTTGCCCTGGAGACCCAAGCTCAGAAGACCCACATTCTGAAGTCAGGAGTAGACACAAGCAGCCAGAGGAAGCCAAAGCCAGGTATTGTGGGTACAGAGAATAGAGGGTGGGCAAAGACAGAGGCATCCGCAGAGGTCAGAGCAAGACAGCGAGAGGCAGAGGGATGAGGGCCGATGCTTAGAGCTTGTGGAATGAGGAGCTGGCTCAACCACAGGGCCCTGCTTAGGAAAAGTGCTTGGGAGTATGGGTCAGAGTAAGGCAGGCCAGCACCTTTGCAGAAATCCAGTTCCTTTGAAGCAGTGTTCTGCCCTTCCGGCTCAGACCTGCCAGGCCTTGAAATGCCCACTGCTCTTTGGTGACTGGCACAGGGTTTGTGGTTGGCATTTGAGCTCATCCCTACCTCAACTAACTCTACCTCTAGCAGAGCAGCTCAAGGGACCAATAAGAACCTCTCAGCCTTGTCTAAGTATCCACCATCCAATATCTCCTGGGTCTGATGACACAAGGTGCTAGTTCATCACCCTAGTAACTGTGCTCCCCTTGTATCCAGAGGATAAGTCCTCTGTTGCTCTTTCTTTTCTTCCCCCTCAGCTGAGGACCTCACTTGATACCTGATGGAAGAACCAGAAACAACTGGAAGGGAAGTTGCAAGACTTAATTGTTCCTTTCCAAATGTACCCAGTGTGATGTTTTCTAACCATTTCTCCTATTTCCACTGAATAAACAGGGTCTGTTCTGTCTCAAGATGCTTCCTTGCTATGCCCTAAACTCAGAGGCATTCTGCCAGGGCCTCCCTCCTCAGTCTGTAGCCCCTGGACCACCATGTCCTCAACACCAGTGGTCCTCACACTGCTGGGTGTTCCTTTCGTAAGGTCTATGTCTGCAAGGTCAGTCTGCAGGCATCTTAGTATCTCCCAGCTTAACACCAAATGACAGACATCTCAACCAGGCCAAGGTCTCTCCAATCTCCTCCTCCCTCACTTCTCCCTGGACTTTCACATCTTGCTAGAAAATCGTCTGTGCCTTCTCCCCTCTCATTCTCTCTTGGACAGAATGTAATGGGGCCTTCACTTCTACCAGGTAGACATACGGCCCCCCGGGCAGGAGTACAGTGGCTTCCTCATGCCAAGGCCAGGGGTCAACATTTGGTCTTCTGATTCTCTGAACTCAAGCAGCTACTTTGTGAAACACCATGGAGTGTGGGCACCTGTGCTGGGTGCTGAGATACAGCTCTACCAAAGGGAGACAGGAAAACCCCTTCCCTGTATAGCTGTGCTCTAATGCGAGGCAGACAGTAACTTCAGATGTGATGGAAGGCACGAGTGATGTGGAGAACACGCCTGCCAAACATGGGGTGAAGGATGAGTGGTGGCACAGAGCCCCCCAGCAGAGTCAGGTTGCTGACTGCAGGCTCTCCGGACCCCACCTACCTTCCCTTGCTCTATTACAGCATGCACTCCTGTCTCCCTTTCCTGCCCTGAGCCTCACTTGCTGTCCTCTGTCCTTCCTTCCCTCCCAGCAGCACAAGGCCCCTGTGCTCACCTCCCCTGCCCGAGCCCATTTGTGCTGCTATAACACATCACAGACCGGGTGGCGCTTGCTTCTCTGATTCTGGATTTGAGAAGGTCATCGTGAAGGCAGAGCTGATGTCTGGTAAGGGTACCCTTCCTGGTCCTTGGATGGAGATGTCTAACCATGTCCTCACATGCTGGAGAGGACAAAGGCTCTTCCTCGGGTCTCCTTATGAGGGCCTGATCTCATTCACACAGGCTTTGCTCCAGGATATACTCACCTTCCAAAAGTCCCAGCTGCTACTGCCATCATTCTCAGGAGTGCGATCTCAACATGTGAACTTTGAGGGGACGTAGGCATTCAGGCCTTAGGAATGCTCCATGTTTATGTATACATCCTGCATGCTGTCATGTAGCCCAGGACTTCAGTGCTGCCTAACAACTGGCATTTCTGGCCTGCGCTCCTCACTTGAACTTCAAACTCAGACCCAGTAGTGTCCATGCAATGCCCACTGGAAGGCTAACAGGTCTTGAGGTGGATATGGTCACACAGGCACACACACACACACACACACACACACACACACACACTTCCCTACAGTGTTCTCCATTTTTTTTTTTTTTTTTTGCAGGAGTGGGGATTGAACTCAGAACCTTGCACTGCCAGGCAAGCACTCATTTTACTGCACTATCTCCCCAGCCCACTGAGTTATCTCCCCAGCCCCATTTTAATAAATGGATCAACATGCATCCACTTGCTCAGACCCCACCTCCAGTAACCACCACTGACCCTACTTTCTCTCACACCAGCTCCAGGGCCCACTCCACAGCGCAGCTCATCCCTATCAGACCTGAGAACGTAGCCTCCATCCACTTCGTAAACTTTCCGTGTGGTAGCCCGCACTGCCTTCCCTCTCCCTGGAATACCCTTCCTGCTGGTATGGACGCAGGCATTTGATGGAAGTCATCTGCTCAGGGACGCCTTCGTGGACCATCCCCCGCAGTTACCACCTGCCTCTCCCAATCCATCTGAGCGCTGGCCCTCTTCCCTCTCATGAACAGGGCTGATCGTTTATCTACTTGCTTGCTACCTGTTAGCCTCACAAGCAGGCAAGCTCCATGAGGGCTGGCTTTGTCTTGCCTTTCAGTTGGGCTGCCTTTATATAAATGCACAGATCTGGGCTTCAGATTCTGAGCTTGATGTGTGATCTACCACTTCCTAACTCTAGAATCTCAGGTAAATTACTTTGTTCATGTTTCTGGGCCTAATTACCTGTCTGTAAAATGAAGATGACAATGATGAAAACAATAACCATTCCTATCTAGTATGACTGTTGGGAGACTTAAGAGAGTGATCAATAGATTTAAAAATAGAACTTATGGACCGGGCTTCGTGGAGAACGTTTACTCGGTACATACGCACGGAACATACACATTGTGGAGCACGGTGATTGTAGTGACAGAGGCCTAACCTATGCCTCAGAAATGGGCAACACAGCCAGCAAGAGAGAGGGAAGGGCTGGTGTCCACGCCAGCACCAGTCTGCGTGCGCGGCGTGAGAGGGCTGCTCCGGTGCAATTTTGCTGCTGCGGTGAGGGGGTGGCTGAGGGGCCCAGGCCTGGGGAATTGGGCGCCCACAGGGACCAAAGCTGCGCCACTCCTCAGAGAACACGGTAGCGTATGTACAACAGCCTAGTTAGAGAAATGGAGGAAGGCTGTGTGACAGGAGACTTATCAGCAAGGAGATGTGTGAGGGGACGGGAGAGGACCCAGAGCCAAGCCAGGGAAGCTCGAACTCTTCTCGTCAAGATGGGTAACCTGCGTTCGGATCTGACGCAGAGGCATGATAGAAACCAGTCTTGGATGGGGAGGGGAAAGAAGTGGATGTGAAGTGGTGGGAGACTGGTAGGAAGAGGCCGCTGAAGTGGCCCAGAAGGCCGAGTGAAGGGGCCCGGACGGGGACCTGGAGGTAAGGGGGCTGAGTGCGTGTGAATGGGGTCTCACACGCACCACTGTCACCCTCCAAAGAAACCCTCATGGGACTCGCACTGAAGACGAGAAGCTGAGGCTCTGAATGGCGGAGTGGCCAGAGTGCCTCCTGGTGGCCAGACGTGCGTGAGCGCAGGTCTCTGGACTTGGACAATGTCTTCTCCACCTACCGCATCGCTCCATTCAAGCGGAGATGTGTAAAACCATGAAAGAGCTCCTTGCTGCGCTGCGGACATCTGCTGTACCAATCATTGTGCTTCCTTGTTAGCGCCTCTGGACCCCAGTGTGCCTGCAAGGGCTGGAATGGAACCTCCTGGGACCGCAGGACAGATGAGGGTAGCTGCGCGGATGGCAGCGCCAGCTCAGCCTCCTGCCTCCGAGGAGCACGCAGGGCATATCTCTTGCCCGGAACTGATACTGACAAGACAATGCCAGGCAGAAGTCTCCCCAGCAGGACCCTGCACCCGCCTGCTTGCCAGCAGGTGCCTCCAAAGAAGGGCAAGCAAGCAGAAAGGAGATCAGACGGGGAGCCCAACAAGCGGTCGGGGCTGCAGCGCGGGCCGCTTCCCCCATGGCCTTTCCAAAGCGGCTGTCTTCCAGGATCTGCTCAGCCCACAGGCCACCACTCCAGCATAGGAATGAGTGCTCATGTATATGCAAATACCAGGTTGGGAAGGCAGGCTGCGGGAATTAGCATTTTTAATGAAACAAGACCACAGGGAAAGAGCAGATGTAATGAGCAATGAACTGCCTTTTTTTTTTTTTTTTTTTTTTTTTGGAAAATGAGGGAAAGGTTACAGGCCCAGGTAGAGGTCAGAGCCATCTCCAGGATTCAGGTGAAATTTATAATCACCACAACACCAGAGATAATTTAAGTAATGACGCAGCATTGTTAATATTATTGTACTAAACGTTAGTAAGCAGTAAATGCGAGCTACATACTAAGCCCGTCTCCTTAGATCGCCTAGCCGGTCTGGAGAACAGGAAGGGCTAGTATCCTCACATTGTTGGAGACTTCAAGGGAAGCTCAGCCCTCTTTTCCCTGCAGCGCAGACAGGGCCCAGACACTGGTGCTGTGGGGCTGCTCCGCCCACAGCCCCGTGGCTCCTCCTACAGCCCCGTGTAGCTCCTCCCACAGCCCTGTGGCTCCTCCCACAGCCCTAGTAGGCTCCTCCCACAGCCCCAGTGGGTTCCTCCCACAGCCCCGTGGCTCCTCTACAGCCCTGTGTGGCTCCTCCCACAGCCCTGTGGCTCCTCCCATAGCCCCAGTGGGTTCCTCCCACAGTCCCGTGACTCCTCCCACAGCCCCAGTGTACTCCTCCCACAGCCCCGTGGCTCCTCCCACAGCCCCAGTGGGTTCCTTCCACGGTCCCGTGGCTCCTCTCACGCTGCTGACTTCGGCTGGAAGCTGTCACCCTACGCGGGCACTTTCTAATGTGGCTGTTCCATCCAAGAGGGGACTATGCTGGCTTTCAAGGAGCCCTCTGGGAAGCAGTCTATCATGCAGAGGGCTGGATGGGTGGAGATGGCAGCCCCTCTATGTGACAGTTGTCTCCTCCCTATGCCAAGCTCTATGGGAGAAGCCGCGTCTTCCCAAATCTGAGCAGCTTCTCTATGAAGCTCTGAGCTGTCACTCACAAGCTGGAGGGTAATCAGCCACAGAAAAGCCCCTCTAAGCCGGGCGTGGTGGCGCACGCCTGTAATTGCAGCTCTCAAGAGGCTGATGCAGGAGGATTGTTGCAATGTTGAGGCCAGTGTGAGCTACAAGGTGAGTTCAAGGCCATTCTGAACTGCATAGTGAGATCCTGTCTTAAAAGGACAAAAAGAAAAAGAAAATCTCACCGAGCTTCCAGTCCAGCTAGGAGGGAGCCCTGAGGCACGAGCACCGACTGGGGTCCAGTGACAGTGGTCTGCCCTGTGTCTGCTAGGTGATGCCTCGCAGAACCGCTCCCGTGCTCCTTGCTGAGCTGCAGCTGTTACTCCGTGCTCCGTGCGAATGGTGTCAACATTACCCCGCTCTCACTTGCAGGACAGCGATGGGTGCGGGGAGCAGCTGTGTCCCCTCAGGAGGGGCAGACCGCATGCGGGCCCAGCAGCCACTATTTGAGGGTGCATGTCAGGCATCAAGAGTTGTATTGAATGCATTATCAAATTGGAGCAAGCTAAATGCTCTCAAATAAGCTGGGAAAGCTGCTGGGTCAGAGGGACTTCCCTGGCGAGGAGGGCGCTGCTCTTCTTTACCCAGAGTGCAGTGCCAGGGCCTTTCTGTGCGCGGCCCCTGGAGGACAGTGAGACGGGCTGGGGCCATTCTCCTTGACCTTGCCTGTGGGGCTCTGCCTTGTCCGGAGATTTGCTCCCATGCTCTGCCTGCGCTCAGCACTCAAAGTGCTGTCTTAGGATCTCCCCTTTTCCAGATAAACAAAGCTGTCCAGACAGCGAGGAAGACTTTGTGACGGCAGGGCAGCGTGCACAAGCACAGCTGCAGTTGCCAGGAAGCCCCTTCTGCTCCGACACCGTGCTGAACCCTGCTTGCCGTCAAAAGGGCCTCAGAAGCATCCTTCTGAGTGGGCGTGAGAGTCCGTGCTGCCCCTGTCCTCAGCCATACACCTCAATCCTCAGACTGGAAAAGGACCCTGAAATGCTGCCTCTTCCCCAGTCCTGCTGTGGAAACTTCACCCAAAGATCACAAAGAGTGGTGGGTGAGATGTGGGAAGACGAGGAGCTGATTCACTTCAAGCTTTTGGTCAAAGGTCAGCCCTCGTGCCCTGCCACAGAGGTCTGTGTCCTTCCATCCTAATGAGTCCAGTTTTGAATTCAGCCAGACTTCTCTGCTCACCTCTCCGGAACAGGATGACAATTATTCATGTTTTCTGCAATCACTTTTCAAATTCTTAGCATCCATTTTAATAAAGTGACACCTATCTCACCCTGCAGCATCTCTCTTACTAGCAGAACCACCCCAGAAATGAAGTCAAATGCACGACTGTGTGCATTGGCCGCTGAGTTGTGGAGCCACCTGGGAAGAAGACTAGGACCTGGTAGGAATCTAGGGCTGAGCCTGGAGCGAGGCTGCTACTGGGGCCAGAACAGCACTCTGGGGCTCAAAGGTTTGCCCCGGGGCCCCAGGGGGCCGGGTCAGAGCTCTGAGCCCTCCAGCCACATTTCCTGGCCAGCTTTTTCTGGCCCTGCTCCCAGGCTCGAGCGCATGATCTCAGCAGCTGAGCCAACAGAAGGGGAGGAATCTAGTCCCCAGTATCCACCACATCGGCCCACATGGGCGGGGGGGAGGAAGTCCAAGGAAACCTTGTGGGAAAGGAGTTTGCAGAGCTGAGAGTCGAGACCCAGCTTGCCTAGCAGACGGCAGAACTGCCTTGGCCACAGGTTGAGCCTCCCAATCAGCCTGATTGCAATCAGCTCTGGAGTAGGAGCTGCTTGCATTCAACAGAACCGGCAGCGAAAACATGCAATCTGCAAAATGCATGTCAAAAGTCACAAAGAGACAACAAAAACAACAAGGAAGGGGCAGTGTGGGTAGGTGAGATAGCCTGGCAGATACAGAGGCAGGCAGGCTGCATTGCTGGCCCAGGGACCAGGCAGGGCACCCAGGCTGCATGTGGTCAAAGACCCCCAACCTCCAGCAGGAAATGGAAATGAGGGGTGGGGCCAGGGGCTCTGAACAGCCTGTGTCAGCCCTTCAATCAGTCTCTTTTAATACTAATTTCCCCTCATGTTTTTTAATTTAATTCTCAGTTTCCTTCAAATACCAGTCAATGAACCATCCAAATTTCCTCCAAATACCCTTGAAAATGTTGAATTATGCAATTAAGGATGGTGTAACACAATAATATGGGGAGAAATGTTGTCATACATATTTTAATGAAGCACACATGCTTAGGAGAAAGAGATGGAGCAAGGAGGCAATTTTCAGAGCTGTCTTTCCTATCTTTTGCAATGGCTTCATCTTTTTCATTGTTAAAATCCTGCTGTGGACCCAGACCCCAAGATGAACTTTCATAGAAAGCAGAATGCTGCAGGATGTAGCTGGATATGCTCAGGCTAGGTTGGATTTGCAAGTACTCAGAAGGAGGTCTTTGGGTACAGGATTGTTTTCATGTTTAGGTGCAAAATTATTTCACCATTATTACCTCCAGTCTTTGCACATGTAGTAGAGAGAGGACAGCCATCCCCATTTGTTAGAAGCACGCCAGTTTTAGACCTGAAATTTCTACATCCCACAAAACAACTTTCATCTCAGCAGACAGGGAGGAGTGAACTCCTTCACCCGGCATTTACAGTGACTCAGCTACCCTCAGCGTGTTCATCAGACTTCAGCTGGTTCTGCCAGTGCAAAACCTTCTATGACAATGTCAGAGCATGTGCCCCACAGTACCCATAGTAATTAGGACTGTACCATGGTGTGTTACCTCCTGCTCATCTCTCACCTCTTCTTGCCTTCCCTCTCCTCATCAAGATGCCAGTGAAGAGCTTAGGAAAAATTAATCTAATGACCCAAATGGGAAGTGAATTCTCCAATTTACATAAGGCTTTTCAAATTTCCCTTCTTCTTTTACACCCTTAGACTGGGGGCCCATCTATAAAGATTACACATTTATTTCTTCAGGTTTTCTTTACCCAGTTTCTAGCAGGGCTCTGTATATATTCAGGCCTTCTTCCTTGCAAAATCAGATTCCTGTCATGGTAGCCAAAGTCTCTACCATCTGGTCCCAGGATTTTTCCAGTTGCTATTCCTTCACCCTGTGCTCTAACCACATTAATCCACTTAATCCATTAGGTGGTTCCTAGTTCTGGGAAGCTGGGTCTCTCTTTTGTCCCCTGGCATCTCAAAGGTCAAGTTCTATTTAGTATTTGGTAATAGACTGAGGACATGACTGCTCAAGAATGAATATGGTTTGAGAATCCAGACAATCGAGGTACCTAAGGGCATTCTTCAGGCTGTCTGTCAGAACCACATATTTCTCTTTGGTAACGTGAAGATTGTGGTGATACCTTTTTATGAATCTGTAGAAGGCACTGTGTTAACATTTTGCATATAGACACTTTAGAAACTGAAGAAGCTGAAATTTATTAATATACCCTGTGATGTGCTAAAAAGCATGCAAGAGTTGGCTTTTGCTTCTAACACTACCACTTACTGGCTGGGTGATTGTGAATAAGTCACTTGGCAATTTTAGATTTTGATTAATCATCCATAAAATGAGAGTAACAGCGACGGTCCTGCCAACTTCTCAGGACTATAAGGATTGTCACTGAGATGCCCTATGTAAAATTGCTCAATAAACTTCCCAATGCTAGATGAATACGAAATGTCTTGAGCTAGCGAACAGCCCCTGGCACACAGGGACCCGCCGCGGCCTCAGCCCCTCCGGGCACGGGTGGGCTGCCCTAGGCCAGATCCGTGCTTGCGTCTGTACCTGCTCACCCCATTTACTCCGTAGGGAGGGCATGGACACCCCTCCCCACAGGCTGCGTAGGAAGAGCAAGTGAATCAACACCTCTAGTGCTCAAAGTAGTACCCAATGCAATCACTGAATGTATAATTGAGGTCACAACTATTAGCATCATTATAAGCATTATTCTGGTGAGCCGCTAGACTTTGACCAGATGCGAGTGTGTTCCACAGCAGAAAGGGGATGACAACACATCTCTATCTAGGCAGGACTGCGTAAGCCGACATTCTTCTTCGCTTATTCCTTATCTCGTCTTGTCTCATGCCAGCATCCTTTGGTTCTTCTACCTGCCCCCAAGTATTACCCAGATTTGCACTGAGCATAATTACTTCACGGTAAGAAACATCAGCTACTCTAGGATTGTGTTAATTTACCTTTTCACATTACATTTGAGAGTCAAATCTGGTCTAACAACCAACAAGGCTCAAATACAGTAGGGTCTAATCTTGCTCAATTTCAAGGTGGTCTTTAAGAAAAAGAATATGTAAATACCGTGCGAGAATAAGTATATATGTGGGTATTTATTCACAATGAGAAATCACAAGTGATAAATTTTAAAAAGCTAACAAACATCTACAAATATTGGAAACTACAACAAAATATCATATTGTTATTGAATAACTCCCAACTGTTTTTCTGTAAATTTTTTCTAAATTTTAATTATATACATTTTTATTACTTCTTCAGATGCCAACTATTATATTTCATATTAGCATTTTCTATAGAATGAATGGAAAGATACTTCAGCCTATACTCTTGCATAAGAGTATGGCTGATTGATTTTTTAAACTGATATCTTTCTTTCTTTCTTTCTATGTATTTGGTTGTTACAGCAGCTCAAACTTATAGTGATTCTCCTGTTTCCAGCCTCCCTGTGCTGAGATTAAGTGTGCACCACCACACTCAGACTCGGACCAACTCAGCCTGCCCTGGGCGTGGGGCTGGCATGGCATGTGGCATCAGAGATGGAGCCAGGGTCCCTGTGCTTGCCTAAGCTTGCCTAAGCAGGTGCGTTAGTCCATTGAGCTATCTCACTGGTCCCAAGACCAACTCTTTCAGCTTCCCAAATCATGATAATGTTGTGAGCATTCTTAGAATTTTGTTATGGAAAAAAGTCTTGTGCTGATTATTTTAAGCCTAATTTTTTTTTTTTGTTTTTCCTATCAAGCAGTTAGATCATTGAAGATATTAATAAGCAACTAAATTTCCTCTGTAGAAGGGTCTGCCAGAACAAGAATTTAAAATATACTTTTCAGCTTCAGGAGTTGAGTGGCAGGCTGGAGGGGCAAAGGAGGGAGAGAATGTCAGCAGAAGCCTGGAGAACGCCGAGGTAGTTGAGCCCACTACGCATGCAGCCTGTGAGAGGCAAAGCATCGAAAAGGCCAGGTGGCTACTTTTGGTAATGTTGGGGTATTTCAAATGGCGGAGTAGGCAAAGAACAATTGATCAATTTTCCAATAAAATTTAGAAAATTTAGAGGCCCCAAGACAGTTTTTCCAGGTGGAATAAAATTTTCACAGTAAAGGCCGTGGAAAAATAATCAAGTCATGGCTGTGGCTGGTGAACTCCTTGTTAAGGTGTCTAGAAGATTTAAGGCAGGGCTTGCGAGACCTCTGAACCAGAGTAAAGGACTCCCAGGAATCATAGCCCTGCCGACCTGCAGCAACTTCATGCCAAATGAAGAGAAAGGTCAGCTGCAGAAGGAGCAATAACTGGGGCCAGGAGCAAGGAGTAAACCCCAATAAGACTGATGAATAGCACACAGTAATTTAAAGGGAATCATCTAATCCAAGGACTGCTGCACTGGATAAAGGAATAAGGAAGTTCCACGTGAGAAGAGGCCCCAGCTCTCCGCAGGAAGAGGTCAGGCTGAGCACAATACTCAGCTACAAGCTTGGACCATTCTTATGAAAAGGGACAATTGAATCTGAGGGGCAAACCAAGAGTTCTGAAGGAAAAACCAAAAACCCAAGGCCTCAGGGAATTGGGAATCCTCCCCCAGGCAGACGCTGACAATAACTAAAGAAAATTCTTTGTCCCCAGAGAAGCCCAAAGAGCAGCAGATGCCCTCTGCTGGATTCCACAGTTGCTGTGGCAATAATTTGTCATGTGTTTCCTGTTTTTAATCTCTTTTGAATGGTAGAGTTTATTGCAATTATGTTGTGCCTGTATTAGTATTACAACACAACTTCACACTGACTATAACGCTTTTGAATTTGTATTTCAGCCCACTGTTCTTTAGCCTAAGATGTGTGACATCCACATGTCTACCAGTATAAATCATGAGACACTGAACCTCTGCTCTTGGGTGTCAGAATGGAATAAAAATGTTTTGTATCTTTGGAGGAAGAGAACATACTTTCCACATAAAAGGGTATGAATCAGTGTAGCCAGAAGGCAATCTGTGGAGGAACAGCCGACAGGAGCTGCTTCTGGGGAGTATGCTCCCCCGTGGAGATGAGAGGGGGCATCTGCATTCTCTTCCCTTATACGGGGGCTCTTTGCAACTTCGCCTGACCAACAGAGTGACATAAGGGTGTTGCAATGTTGCTTCTGCCATCGGTCTTCTGGGGGTGGTGGCATACACTTTTGCCCTTCTAGAAGCCAGCTGTCATGAAGGAGTTCGGAGTAGATAGGAGACCATGGAGGGAACAGTACTGCATATAAAACAGCAGAGCCTCCGAGGTGAACAGAGCTGTCTCGTATGCTTCAGAGCCAGTCAGGTTCCCAGCTGAAGGCTGCAGCTACCTGGGCGACTCCTGGCGAGCCAGTGAGAATCAGAAAAGCCCCTGAGCGACTGCATGGAACGATAGACAATGAAGAATGTGTCTTGTTTTAAGCCCCCAAGGCCTTCAGTAGATCCATGTGCACCGAGACATGAAGAGGTGAAAGCTTAAGCTCAATCTTGTCAGCTTTGTGGTAAACCTACCTCTTA
>NDGN011468278.1:0-15983 GCA_002564285.1 Tympanoctomys barrerae
ATACTCTTTCTTAGTTCCACATTTTCTGAATTTAAAATTATAATGTGACATGAAGTTCTTGTCTGGTTATTTCTCCTTGGTGTTCTAAATGCCACCATAATAGAAATATATGTATCATTCCCTGGGTTTGGGAAATTGTCTGTTATTATTTCACTAAACATTTCCCTGTGACATTGGCTTATAGTCCTTCCTCAGGACTTACGAACCTTGAGTTTGGTATTTTAATGTATTCCTAGAGACTTTTAAATATCATAGGGCAGGGGAGATGGCTCAGTGGAATAAGTGCTTGCCTGGCAAGTGCAAGGTCCTGAGTTCAATCCCCAGTACTGCCAAAAAAAAAAAACAAAACCAAAAAAAACCCCAAAATTATCTTCACAAATTCTTCCACTGTTGTTCTTTATTACTATCACTTTAAAAATATATATATTAATTTGATTCAGATCTCACTACACAGTTGAGACTTGTAGTGATCCTCCTGTCTCACTCTCCCCAGCACTGGGATTACAGGCATACACCACCACACCCGGTTTGGGGCTGACTCAGTGCTCCCAGGGTTCCAGGGCTTGCAAGGCGTGTGACACTGGGGATTGAATTTGCATCCTTGCACTTGCCAGGCAGGCAAGGCGCTATCTCCCTAGCCCTTTATTCCTATCTTGATGCTTTAGTTCATCACTCTGGCCTTTGAACCCTGGTACTTTTTTCCGGATCCAGTGCATTGGTGAAACCCTCACCAAAGTTTATTTGACTTACTATGCCTTCAATTTTCAGAAGTTCTGTTTGGTTCTCCTTCAGGATCTCTATTGAGATGCGCTTTCACATCTTGTATTATAATTCTTAATTCATTAAGGGGTTATTGTAACTTCTTTAAACTGATTATTTTATTAAAATATAATTCTTTTGAATTTTTATCTTTTTCTGTCTTCTTGCTTGAATTTAATGCATTTTATATTCTAATTTGTATGTTTGCTCTTTTATTTTCAATGTTATGTTTGTTAAGGGCCTGAATATCATTTGATTTTAAGGACAACCTTAAGTCCATCTTATAAATTTTGCTGTTACTTTCATTTCTACTTAATTTCAAACATGCTGTAGTGGTTTTTTTTTGAATTTTTTAAAACTAATGAAATATTTACAATGGATGACAAGAATAAAATGTAAAGGGCAAAGTGCAGTGGCTGAAAATTTGGATACTAGCATAGACAAACAGTGCTTATTCTAGTTCCTGCACTTAGTATCTCTCCAAATATGGGCAAGATAATTTGTATCTCTGTGACTCAGTTTCCTCATCTGGAAGAAGTGCCTAAATATTGTAATTACATTTTAAGGTTGTTACAAGAACTAAGTGAAGTGAGGCACGGTCATCGCTTTGAGATGGTCAATAATTGATCTTTTAGCATCACTTTGTGTTAGTCATTGTGTGTTAAAAAGAAAGCCTCAAAATGTGACTTTACAGCACTCTTACCAAATGCCCACAAAAGAAATTTTCAAAACTGTAGTGGTTGACACGTTGTGTCAGCTTGGCCGGATCGCCTCATGGTTCCACACGCTGGGCCGTGGGGGCTTCGCCCTGCGGGATGAAGAAGACCCGCTCTAGGGCATGGAGGGCCCACCCCAGAGTGAGTCAGAACAAAGAGGGGGTATAAAGGGGTTGAGGAAGGATTTGGCATTCCACTTCTTCGGAGGAACTTCAGTCTTCGCAGTCAGCATGGACTTCAATTCGGCTTTCAGCGCATATTCTTTGGCCTCCGGCTTGGATCCTTCAGCTTTCCATCGCAGACTCTTCAGCCTTCTGTCACAGACCCATCAGCTGACAGATAGAGACTTGCACAGAAAACTGCAGTAAGCTTCAGACCTTGGGACTGAATCCTTCAGGCTCGGGTGTGCGGACGCCCTTTGCACGTTTCCTCATCTAACTCTGCAGCTGACATTCATAAGGCAATCTTGAACTTTCTTATACATTTGTACATCCTGTGTTATATCTGTTTCTCTAGTAAAACCCTGACTAATACAAAGACCATCGGTATTTTCACTCTGCTTCCTGAGAACTTGGTGGTCTTCGAGGGAGAGATGGCGGGTGATAAAGTAGCAAATTTGATGAGGATTTGAAGAGCTTTGAAGAAATTATAAATGTTTTTGTAGCACACAAGTATAAATTTTTCTATTTTCTAAATCAAGAGTTATCAACATACAGTTGAAAGTTACATTAAAAATTAGATTAAGTTTTCCTTTTTTTTTTTGCAGAACTGGGGATTGAATTTAGGCCCTTGGACTTGCCAGGGAAGAACTTATTCTACTGAGCCATCTCCCTGGCCCTTTACTTTCTATTTTATTAAATAAAAATTCCATGTGTCATTACAAGTAAAAGGAATTGGCGATATACAGTCACAGAATTTACTGTACAAAATATTTGTAGTAAGCAGAAAAAGTGTTTATGATATTAAAAATGAAATAAAAATATACTTATATGATCTGTGGAAAAATCCTCAATAATAAAACATCAAAACATGGTCATGGCAGGTTTATTATGGACTGTGACAAAGTTAGCTTTATCTTCTCATATCACAACTGTTGTAGTGACATTACAAGTTTCTAAAGGGAAAGTTTGAAAGCCCATGACAGGACAAAATTATACTAAAAATAAAAATAAAAATTAACGTTATTTTCCATAAGATAGATTCTATTTTATACAATGTGAAACTAAATCTAAAGTCAGAAACATTTTTCAAAATAATCACAAAGAAAAGATATATTTGTGATTCACCATTTAATATAAAGGAAAATTATTTTGTATATCCCAAATATTGTATGTATTCTCCTTAATAAAAGTCACTTTTAAAAATCAGTTAATTCTTTCTTGATCCTAACAAGGTGCCACAGAAGAGTACAGGAGTGGGAGGCTCTCACTTTTTGCTTCTCTTCTCCCATCACTTGGCTTCGATGAGGAAATCTGAATCTCCACCAGGTCTTGGGAAACACTCACATTTGACATTTTATCTTAAAAGCTGGCCAGAGGAGGTGAGCTGAGCTGAATGGGGTGAGGACATGTACTGCAGCCTGGAAGGATGTGCAGCTCTCCTGGAGCACAATTATGAGAAACAATCACGTTATTTTTTGAAGTTATATAATGATGATTGCTGAATCTACTATTTAAAAGCATTCAAGGTTTCACAATGGAATATTAAATTAAAACTTGGGAATGAAGTGTTATGATGGCAGTGCAATGATATTTACTACGTTTCTGATCAACCAACATTGCATGTCCATCCTCAAAACTTGTTTTCTCCACAGTAACATTTAAATCTTCCTTATCCACTCATTGCCACTTTGGTTTCCTGAAGACTCTAACCTAACATATTTTTGTTATAATTCTCTCATCTTTTTCTAATTTTTAAAAAAAGTCTAGTTGTTGCTTTCTCGCCAATGATTCCTTCCTGTCTGTTGTCCCTTACATTCAGCACCTCAGCACATCAACATTTAGTTCGTGGCTCCATCTCTAACCTACTTGGATCTATTCTCTTGCCAGTTTTGTTTTCTCGGCCCCTAATTACCATACTTAACTGCAGATGGCTACTGTAGAACTAGAACCACATGTGAAGCTCCAAAGACATCAGATAATTTCTGAAAGAATATTTAAAATGAAGTGACTATTACCACAAATAATAGATATTGCTTGAAAGGTGATTGTGGGGTATGATGGATTCATGCAATCAAGCATAACATGTCCATATACCTCTCCCAACTCTTTCTCCACCTGTGTTCAGAGTGGATTCTGTAGGTCTCATGAGAGAAAAGAAAAGCTTCCCGGTGCAGAAAGTTGAGAACTGTAATTACATAAATGTTGATAGAATCCTACAATTTAAAGTATATTCTTAGCGCTTCAAATCAAACATCAATTTACAAATTGTTTGCCAAAATAATACAGTTCAGATTAAAAGTCTGTTCTTGAGTTGGTTCTAATAAATTACCACTTATAAAAGAAGAAAGTATGCAAGACAAAAATTTGCCAAATTTAATTTTTTTTTCTAGTAAGAAGCATCCTAAGATAATTCTTTTATGCCTTTGGAGCACACTGGAAACGGAGCTGAACAACAATTGAGGTTCCAAGCAACCCCAACTCCATCCTGATACTATAATAAATGTCTAGTTATATGGTTAAATAGAAGCAAATAGGACCTGAAAAGAGAATAGTGCAAGGAGAATTTGTTTTAGCTTTGAAATTAGACCAAAATTTGCTAAAAAGATTACAAACTTGTGAAAGTCAGCCTATATCTTGTCTCACACTTAAGTGTAAGAGAAATATTAATCAAGAAATAAACATGCATGTAATTAGCAATTACTTGTGGACCATTAGATAAAAATGGAAATAAACTAAAATATTAATCTATAACAAGCAAAATATAATGATGATACAAAGAAATGTTATTATAGTATGTTATTGATAGTAATGTACACCGATGACATATCCTACAGGATGCATTATATCCTACAGGATACATTAGATCTTTCAAAGAATTACCCTTGTTTTTTGAGCCTTAGAGACACCTGTATGCGGTTAGGGTTGATTAGTCTAAGAAGCAATTAACTAATTTAAATAATGTATAGCTTTAAAATAGATGTAGAAGTGAGAAAGCATGTAATTAGGAATCAGAATCATTAGTTTTCTGTCAAATCTCTGAATGCCCCATAAACTCTTATCTAAAACAATAGCATCATTTTACTACAGTTATAATAACATTACCCAAATTATGAGTTTTCTTTCTATATATATATTTATTTTAGTGAACTAGATTTCCTTCTGTGTTTGTTTTCAAGTACCAGAACACTTACAGTGGTTTAGAATCCAGGGAAGTTCACATGTGAGGTAGGCCACAAAATGGTCTTGAAAATATAAAAATATTAAAATCATATCAATCTTCTTTTCTGTTTTAATGGTATGAAAGCAGAAATCAAAAACAAAAGAAATTTTGAATATTCACAAGTACATGGAAATTGAACAACTAATGGGTCTAGTAAAGTAAAAGAAGAGAAAGAAAGAGAGAAAGAAAGAAAGAAAGAAAGAGGAGGAAGAGGAGAACAACAATAAAAACTATAACCTCTGAAAATGAACAAAAGTAGAAACACAATGCACCAAGACTTATGAGATAGAGCAAAACCAGTGCTAAAGAAGAGTTTATAGTAAGAACGTTCTCCAACCAAACAGAAGAATGCTTTCAAATAATCTAATATTATTTCAAAGAATTAAAGATAAGAAAAAACTGAGAGTAAAGATCATTATTGAAGTAAACAATGAAACAGCAGAAATAAGTGAGATGGAGATTAGAAAAATAATACAAAGGATCAAATACTTTAAGATGTGTCTTTTTAGAAAGGAATAAAACTTTACACTGAGAAAAAGTCAAGTAAATACAAGCAAAACTAAAAGCACAAATATTAGACTAATATTATATCAACACAAGGATGATGGGGTAGCAATTACATGCCAATAAATTAAGTCATCTAGGAGAAATACAGACACTTATAATCTATGAGGCTAAATGTTTTTTAAAAAAGAATATTTTACAAGATTAATAGCAATTAAAAAGATTGAATCAGCAATGAAAATATCTCAAAAAGAAAGGTGCAGTATTTGAGGACTTCACTTCTAAACTTTCATCAACATTTGAAGAACAATCAAAAGTAGTCTCTCAAGTTCTTTAAAATAAATAGAAGATAACAGGATACTTCCAAACTAATTTAATAAGGCCTGAATTACCTTAATGTAAAGGCCAGACACAAGCACTAGAAGAATATAAAATAAGAAGCCCTAGGCTGGGCGTGGTGACGCACATGCCTGTATTCCTAGCACTTGGGAGGCTGAGAACAGGAGAATCACTATGAATCGGATCTACGTAGTGAGAACGTGGAAACCCTGGAGACCCTATACTAAATAAATAAATAAATAAATAATCAGAATCCCAACCCCCTGATGTACTAGATGTAAGGACCCTCACCAGCCTACTAGCCTGAGCTTAACAGCACATGCAAAGGGTCATTTACCACGTAAAGTGAGGTGTAATTCAGGGCTCTGAGGATGACTTGACCTACAAACACCAATAAATGTGACACTTTGCATTGTCAGATCATAAGACAAAGCCAATATAGTTATCTCAATAGATACACAAGAGCATGTGGCCAAATTCAACATCACTTCATGATAAAAATTCTGAAGAAAGTAGGCATAAAGAAACGTTACAGTGCAATAAAGGTGGTGCAGAGCAAACCCACAGCTGTTGAAAAGTGAGTCGCTCAAAGCTTTTTTGAACTAAGTAAAGAATAAGACAAGACCCCCCAGCTCCTCTACTTCTGTTTATCTAGTATGAGAGGTTGTAGCCAGAGCAATTAGGCACTAGAAAGAAATGAAAGCTCTCCAAATCAGAAGGAAGTTACTTCACCTGTTGGCAGAAGGCTCAGCATTACATAGAAAAAATACTGAACATTGCAATAACACTTACAACTAATAAATATAATTTAATGTATTGGAATATATGTATTCAGCATACAAAACTAACTATATGCTAGCACTGAAGTATCTAAAAAATAGAAAAAAATCTCATGTATAATACAGTCAATTGATTTTTCAATAAAGCTTTTCATAACAAAATCAGTAAAGAATAGGATCTTACGTAGGAATCACTGAAAAATTATATGTTAACATGCAGAATAACACAATGTTTTTGTTTGATAATACCTACAGTATTAAGTCCAAATGGGTTACAGAGCTGGAGCTATAAAATTACTGCAAGTAAAAATAAGGAGAAGCTTTATGACTTTTGTCTAGGTAGCGATTTTTAAAAATATAAACCTAAAAGCGTAAGCTAATGAAATCATCAATGTAAATAGGTTGAGAATAGTTAAAGAAGTAATCGATAGAATAAAGGAAAAATGTAGAGTATTAGACAATTTTTGCAAACCTAACCTCTGATAAGGAGTTAGGGTTTAAAATACTTAAGACAATAAACAGCAAGAAAAAAAAATTACTCTACTAAAATGGGTGAAGGGCCAGCCAGATATCTCAGTAGACTAAAAGTGCCTACTTAGGCCGAGTGCAGCAGCCGGGGTTTGATCCTGGGCTTGCAGTGCCAGCCCCGTCCCTAGGGCATGCTGAGATTGAGATTGAGACTACGTGTGGTGGCGCGCACCTGTATTCCCAGCACTTGGGAGGATGAAAACAGGAGGATCACTACAATTCCGATCTACTGTAGTGAGACCCTGTAGACCCTACAGACACTGTACCAAATACATTAAAAAAAATAATAGTACTAATAAAGGTGAACTATGCGAACAGTCATTTTTCAGTAGAAGACAAATGACTGAATACTAAAAAATACTGAACGTCACTAATCAAGGAAATGAAGAGAAACAATAACGAGACATCACTTTGCAGTCAGGCGTTAGAATGGCTCTCACCAAAAGGACAATAGTTACGTATTGCCTGAGATGTGGAGAAAAGTGCACACTTGCACACGTGTGATAAGAATATACATTTATATAGTCATTATGAAAAAAAGTGTGTATCCCCCTTAGAAAATCAAAAAGTAGGAAGGTCCGGGCTGGCCAAATATCTCAGTGGATTAAAGCGCCTGCAAGCAGGCTCCGGGACCAGAGGTTCCATCCCTGTACCTGCCGTGCTGGCCCCGCCCCCCAACCGCCATGGCCCATTGAGACGGCAATTGAGACTGGGCTTGGTGGTGGCACGAACTTGTAATCCCAGCTCTTTGGAGGCTGGAAACAGGCAGATCACTACGAGTCCGATCTAGTACTGAGACCCTGAACATCCTATAGACCCTTCCCTAAAATACAGGAGAAGAAAAAGGAATGCCATACGATCTAGTATAAGTACTACTGGGTGTATGTTAAGGGAAGTGAAATCACTATTGAAGAGTTCCCAGCCTTCTGCATTCATTGCAGTGTAGTTCCTACTATCCATGGTATGGACTCAACCTAAAGGTCCACTGATAGAGTAATGGGTAAAGAAAATGTGATATATAAACACGGTTGAACGCTATTCTGCTTCTAAAAGGAAGGGAACCCTGTCACCTATGACAGCACGAGGAATCCAAAGGATTGATGTCATGTGGAATAAGACAAGCACAGAAAAACACTACATTATTGCACTTACATATAGAATTTCCAAAGATTGAACACACAGAAGTGAAGAGGAGAACGGTGCATACAAGGGGCTAGAGGGATGGAGGTGGTACTGATCAAAAGATTTCAGTAAGTTTGGACTAGTAAATTCAAGAGATTAATAAAAAGGTATTATTGTTATACTTGGAACCCCAAAGTTCGCACAAAAAGAGGTCAGGATTAGGGTTAGGGTTAGGTTTAGAGTGAGGGTGGTTGACAGACTTTTGAAAGAGATTGTATCATGAAGATTCTAACTTTAGTGAATTAGCCCATAAAACTGTAAGTATATGAAATAATGCCTACAATGATTGGCTCAGCCATTCCCCAAAACAGCTATATTTCAAAACATTACTTGATTTGTATGTACTACTTTATTTGCCCATTTAAACAAATATATCAAAAACATTTTTATTGAAGAATATGAATTTTGTAATCAAAAAGACCAAAATGTATTTAAAATAAGAAAACACTTCAGACTAAACAGCAAATGAATAATAAAAGGGAACAATGAGCAATCTTGGAAGAAATCAAGGATTGTGAAGAGAAATGTGAACATCAGCCTTACAACTATATTCCTGCAGCTATTAAGAAGCAAGCAAATAGTGTGAAGGAGACACTGGCAGAGTGAGTCCGAAATTCTCAAATACATTTGGTCCTTGCTGGTGTGAAGTCATTGGCAGTGGAGAACTGAATAGAAATACAGTTTAGAAAGGACTTATGAAGTCATGTCTCTCGGACCGGCTCACGAGGTCACCGGAGGCTTTTCTCCCTGAAGTTCCTGAGTCATTTCACAGACAATGATGATGTCTGAATACTAGAACTAGACAACTCCTTTTGTTAGGAAATCCTTGTAAATGTGTTTGCTCATTTCTTTCACCTTCTGACTTTATCTCACATGTGTATCTAATAATTATGTACATCATAGTGTTTACAATACCAGCCACAAGCAACGGATTTTAAAATTTCAGAAGGGAGTAAAATTAAAATTTAATTTTCCTTTAAATAAGCATCTCATTATTACAATTAAATCAATGTTATTTATATAGCATTCATTCCTCAAAGGGATGGAAGTAGTAAATTTGAGAAATTATGTATCCCTTTACTCAGTATGCTATCTTCAATGATTTATTTTTATTGAAGTTTTAAAGATAATAATTTTCTAATAGTTTAACTCATAGGATTTCTAATCATTTTTAAAATGTTGAACTTATTGCTGTTGCATAAGGATTTTAGAAATGTATTAAAGGTTAGTAATAGAATGCTTTATATAGTAATTTGTCCCATAAAGAAACTCACATGTCAAGGACTATGAAAGAAGGTCACTTGTGAGAACTGAAAATAGAAATTTCAACATAAACGTTGTATTTTGAGCAAAAGATATCTGACTGTTTTCTGCATGATTCTATGACTCATAACTTCTGGGCAACGTGGAGAATATTGGGAACAGGCAATTTGACATCAATATGCAACCTGGAGTAGCCCTGAGGTTTGGCCACTGGGCTATGAAGCCATTAAAACATTAAACATTGAACTTTATGTAAACAAGGCAGACTGTAATGCATAAAAACCACATAATGATTTCAAATATTTTTAATGCTCTCCTTCACGTAAATGTAGAGGCTCAATATAGAAATGGAATGGAGTCTAGTCTGCAATTTTATTAAGACTTCTGTTGCATTTATTCTTGCCTCTGTTATCTAAGCATCAAATAAGTAACTTTAGTTGTTGGTCAAAGGCCTGTAACATAAAATAAAAAATTCCCAGCGTCTTAGATTTGTAATCAAAAGGTCAGTGCTCATTGTATAATTTATAAGAAATGATGATATTGAGGCCCTTATGGTGTCTAAACATAATTTTCTAGTAAAAGAAACTATTGCATCTTTGTAAAAAACAGATGACTTTGGGGAAAGGTCAAGAAATAAGCAATGTAAGGACTGGCGGGATAGCTCAGTGGACCGAGCACCTTCTTGGGCAAGCTCAGAGACTGAGGCTTGATTCCCGGCTCCACATGCTGTACCAGCCCCTCCCCCAGGCATGCTGAGCCAGCAGCCGAGTCCGGGCATGGTGGTGCACGCCTGTAATCCCAGTGCTGAGGAGGCTGAAAACAGAAGGATCACCATGAGTCTGAGCTGCATAGTGAGACCTGTACCAAATACATACATTTTTTTTAAAAAAAAAAGCAATGTGGACCTGTAACATTTCAGCGCAATTCTTTATGTCCAGAGAACTTCATCTGAAGAGACTCACCAACTACAAATAGAACAATTATATCATCATGGAAGACAATAACCAGAATAGATTTTATTGTCTCAAATATGCTCAGATCTGTGAGCTCATAAAGATACTAAGATATTAATTATTCATTATTAGACTATGTTCTTGAACCAATGCATTAATTTGAAAACTAAAAACAAAGAAGTTATCAAAGATATGTGCATTTCTATTGATGTTACAGAAAGGGAGTCAACCAGATCTGCACCTCCAAGTGAAAGAATACAGAATTCTCCATGAAGTAGGGAACATCATTAGAGTTGGGGTGCAATGCACTGAAAAGTGTCTGCAATAGTCCACGGTCCCTCAGTTTGATCCCAGCACAAAAAAGAGCATTAATTTGATACAATCAATAAAATCGACATAGTGTAAGATTTCACAAGTCATTCTGCTCTGTTCTTTCAATAAATGACATTGTGGAGGCAAGCAATAATGGACATGTCATGTAGTGGTTGATACATTGTGTCAACTTCAGCAGTTAAAAGCTTAACTAAATTGTCTCAGGAATCCCACCGCTAGGGTGTAGAGGTCTCACCATAGAGTGACTCATCGCTTAAAGTGTACAGAAGGAAACTGAGGAGCAATGGAGCATTCCATTTCCTCCTTGGAGGAGCTCTGGTCTTGGCCTTCAGCTTGGACAACATTTCCTGATTTCTAGCGCAAGCTTCTACCTTCCGTCCTCCAGCCTTCCTTCACAGACCCATCAGCCTCCTGATACAGATTTGCAAGGAACACTGTAGGGAGCTCCAGACCTTGGCCTGAATCCTTCAGTCTCCAATGTGCAGATGCCCTCTGCACACTTCCTCTTCTGACTCTGTGGCTGACGGTCATAAGCAAATCTTGTAAGTTCTTACATTGTACATCTTGTGTTATATCTGCTCCTCTGGTAAAACTCTGAGTGATGCATGTCACTAAGTTAAAAGAGGCTTAGTATGTTACGTGGATCTTTTAGGCTTGTGCAGATTGCATGATATGACATATGTGAAGATACTGCATACTCCTCCTAGAGTGCAAAGAGTAGTCCACAAAGGTTATTCTTATCATAGAACAAAAACACATTCTTGTCTATTTTTATCTTTTTCACATATCAATGAATAATGTTAAAATATTAATTAGTTGAGAGGTATACATTATCTAAAGTATATAAATAGCATTTCACATTTATCTAAAATGCACTTATAGCACATACTTAGAATGTTAGCAATAATTGAGATAAAGATAAATGGCATCCTGGACTCTGCAATGGACAAGGCCACTGCTCTTTGATCAATAAGAGAAGAGGGAGAAGGAAGAGCATCTGACTTTTTCTGACTTGCTCATGATATTTGCTAAAGCACTATTTTCAATCTTGAAACTCTCCCAGAGTCATTTTCCATTTTGTTATGATATTCAAGTTTCTGTAAACAAAATTTCTCAATATTACTCACAGGTGACATTGATTTTTTTTGTTCACATTTTGATTATTTACTTGTTTCTAACCTACTCAGAATTGATTTTTGGAAAAAGATTTCATACTTGGAACAGTGTAAAGAAGAGGTGAGAACAATCCCCAGATGTCTGCCTCTGCCACTGTCGCCACTGTGCTCAAGAGAAAGGCTGAAGGGGATGCTGAAGGTAACAAAGCCAAGGAGAAGGCTGAACCACTGAGAAGATCTGCAAGGCTGTCTGCTAGACCACTTCCTCCAAAGCCAGAGCCCAAGCCTANAAAGGCGCCAGCAAAGAAGGGAGAGAAGGTGCCCAAAGGGAAAAGGGGAAAGCTGATACCAGAAGGATGGGAATAACCCTGCAGAAAACGGAGCTGCCAAAGCAGAGCAGGCACACAAGCCGAAGGGGCGGGAAAGGCCAAGTGAAGTGATGGCACTTTTGATGTCCGCGTACTTCTGGCGACTGCAGTTTAAAATACTCCTTTTTATTAGGTTTTACAAAAATGCAGAATTTTGTTTTACTTCTTTTTAAGCTATGTTGTCAGCACACAGAACACTTTGTTGTTGTTCTGAGGGGAAGGAACATGGGTCTGGAGTAGCATGCCTGCCTCCCTGCACTGATGTGAGGAAAACGCCTTTCCCTGCTAGTCTTCCTCTTGGCTCCCAGAAGGAGGGGCTCCCTGAGGCTGACACGCGTGGCCACCTTGGCATAAATGCCTCGTGGTACGGGGCAGCGCCAGTGCATTTTGTGTCCTCCTTTCCTCTGCCATCAACATAGGCTTAACTCCCTTAAGCCCAGAGACCTATTGGGACCTGATTTCCAAAATTGAAATTTCAGCGTGTCAGGCAATCTGGACTTACCAGTAATGCTGAGATGGTGTCCCACAAGAGCAACGATTTCCTTTTCTAGACTGGGGATCTTCAGATTGATAATTCTACCGTTTTCATTTTCTGAAAGTCAAGGTCAGCTTGTGAAAACTTGTTAAACAACATGCTACATGTGAAATGTCAATTCTCTCTCTAAACTTTCCCTACTGCAGAGTCTCAAATGAAGGCTTCAATGGATTTTACAGTGGATTTCTGATTTTGGGTAGTCCATCAGGGAAGGGAATTTGAAAGTTGTTGTGTACTGTTAACAGTTGTGTGCCCATGTCCTGCCTGAAATACCGTGATTGATGAAAAGTACCTTTACTAAAGCTGAAAGGGCCAGCAGGATAGCTCAGTGGACCAAGCGCCTGCTTTGCCAAGTGGGTTTGCTCCCCAGCCCTGTATGCTGTGCCGGCCCGGCACCGGGGTGCACAGAGCTGGAAACTGAGTCCCAGTGTGATGGTGCCCATCTGTCATCCCAGCACTGGGGAGGCTGAAAACAGGAGGATCACCATGAGTCCCAGCTGTGTGGTGAGACTCTGTGCCAGATACATAAATGAAAAAAAAAAAAGCTGGCTTAGACAAAAAAGACTATTTTAATCTAGTTATAGCATCCATAAAAATGTTTTCCAAAAATATAAGGACAAGAGCTATGAGACACTTACAGTATGGCTTACTGTAAACTCCATGATGATGTACTTCCAAGTGGAATATAATCAATTAAAGTAGATGAGGGAAGCAGGAATTTTTAATTCTGAAAACTTCATTGTGGTCAAGGCCATTGGAGAATTCTTCCAGAGGCTGGCTTCTGAAAAGCATATTACTTGCTCAGTGAAAATTCACATCTTTTTTTTTTCTGTTTCAACAACAGACTTTTTCCAAGTTTATAATAAAAAAGTTTTATTTGTCTAATTAGTAGAAACTACATGCCAGAGAAAGATCTTTCTTATAAAATGATAATAAGTATGATAAAAAGGAAAGAAAGAAGAGGAAAGAGAAAGGAAGGAAAGTGAAGGGACACAAAGAAAAAAGAAGAGAGAAGAAGGGTGAGGGAGGAAGGAAATTAACTAAGGCACATACCAACCATCTTTCTGTAAATAGCCAGTCTTCTTCCTCTATCCAAAAGCCCAACTCCAAGCCTTACTCAGCCAAAACTTTGCCTTCTTTACAATTACTTGTTAAAGAAAAGTTGTTCTCACGGTCTTTGGTGACCTTTTGCTGAAAATCTACCCTCAATAATTTATTACTCCTCATGAACTGGGGCCTGCAAAGTCATAAAAATAAGTGAGAATAGATAAGAGTACTTTATTCAACATATACAAATGTCTAGGGAGAAGCAGAAATGTTATCAAGTGCTGTAATCACAAAAAAGTACATGAATGTAATAAATGAGAAGAAGTATACTTGGTAATCTCAGTTGATTTGTAATTCATACTTTCAGACTTTCCTGAGGAATTGGTAATAAGCTGAGATGTGATTGATTGGGAAGAGACAAGTAAAGAAAGAGGAAAGAACACAAGCAGAGATGCTTATTTGACAGGAAGTAGAAGGAGAAATTGGGAAAACGGAGTTGGGGACTTAGAGAGTGCTTTGGCAGAGGTTGACGCTGGCCTTCATTCTACTGGCTGCCAGATGAGCTCTAGCATAATCCAAGGAGCTCTCCCAGTAGCTTGTGTTTCTGCTACAATGGAAAGAAGACTGTGTATCCCTCTCCCTACTCCCTGGAACCAGTTATGTGGATTTCCCACACAAAATTTTGAATCAGAGTGAATAAATTCAAATGCTGGAATAGCCATGTATCACTGGGACCACAGGAGACCAGCAGAGGTAGGGACGGTGGCGGTAAGTGTACTGTGACAGTATCAGCAAGAGTAAGGAAGACGTGTGTCCAGGGGCCGGGACACCCTGCGTGACTTAACCACACTGTCCTTGGGGTGTGACCTTGGCTAAAGGATCTGCTGCTTGGCCTTCTGAGTTCTCTAACAAAACCCTTGAAATGATGTTCAACAAAATTTCTCGGCATTCCGTGGCCAAAACCATCACACTCATTGTTCTTTTTTCTTTTTGTTTTTCATGTCTTTTGCGCCACTGTTTCTTTCATTCAGTGGGCAACTTGATGATTCTTCAGTAAATGTAAGTTCTGTATAAGATATCAGAATGTCTTTTTCATTTTAAAAAATATTTATACTAAGCTAGTAAATGTATATTGCAATGTTTTATACAATGCACTTGTATATTAAATGTTTTAAACTGTCAGGTTATAAAATCCTTTTTTGGGCCAGTACAGGGATGGAACGCAGTACCTTGTGCTCATTTCTTCATATCTTAATCTTAATTAATATTTATACACATTTATGAGGTACAGTATTATTTTTCTATAATTGTGTGGAATTGAAATGATTCCAAGAAATTACAATATTCAGTACTTCTTCCTGTTCATTTGCTCTCTCTGTCTCTCTTTCCCCTACTCAATGACCTCATACACTAGAGGTGAGCGCTCTATAGCTGAGACACTTCCCCAGGCAGGAGCTTGGACCACTGAGCTATCTTCCCAGCCTCCTGTGACCTATCTTAACCCTTCCTAGTAAGTTCTGCTGATCGCAATCTGAGGCTTTTCTGATAGGTTATAGTCTTTAAAGAAAGGACACAACTAAATTATTCTAATTCATCTTCTCATTTAAAAATAGAAGATATAAGAAAATCAGCACTCAAATTTCCTCTTTCTGCTGCTCTTTGAAGGTCTACTCAGCACTTTTATCAGTTTTCTTTGGTTAGCTCATTCAAAGTTTTCTCTTCTACCTCTTTTGAAATACACGTTAAATTATTAACTAGATGCTCTACTCTGTTTACATATATTGCACACTATTCATAATAAATAAGACATGAAATAAGACTAAGTATATACCAGTAAATGAACAGTTAAATTAAATTTTGACTTATATTTTTCAACCATAGAAAGAAACACTATTATTTACAGAAAAACTTATGTTAAACAAATCACTCTGTTACCCATCCTAAAACACATTTTTATTGTTTAAAGAGAATACAAAGTAATTATAATAAAAATGAGAAATATAGAATTTCACTAAATACAGCCATATGAATTTGACAGTATTTTTGCATTGTGTAATGGTGTCTACAGATGAATTGCTTAGATAATCAGATAAATGCATGCAAAACTGGAAAAAGAGATGAAACAATAAGGCTTCACTGATCCTTTCCATAGACCAGCAGAAATCCACAGTACAGTATTTA
>NDGN011468291.1:0-19794 GCA_002564285.1 Tympanoctomys barrerae
CTTTGCTAAGCTTGTTCTAAGTAGGTGCTTTAGACCACTGAGCCATCTCACCAGCCCCAGCTCTGCTTCTTATCTGTGGAGCTCAAAGTACAGCCAGGAGATTGCCCAGGGCAGGGTACAATGACCCCAGGAAAGGGAAGCCATGACCAGCGTCACAGTCACATGTCTGCCCCATCACCAAGGGGCTCTCCTGCAGAATCCCAGACACTGTGCACACCAGAGCCACCTTGGGGCCTTGGAAGTGTCTTCCTGCACACTGGTCCTCAGTGGTGACAGCGCTCGCAGGCTCCGGGAGCCCCAGCCCATGGCACCCAGCTGGCCAGGCTCTTGGGGATGCCCCCATATCTGGGGTGCTGGGGAAAGGGCTGGCTTAACCCAATGGGCCTGACTCACCTGATGGGCTACAGTTTTTCAGCAGGACACACTCACAGGTCACAGGCCAAGTAACAATGCAAATGAGTGTGTCACTCCCTGAGGGGACAACTTCCCCAAGGCATCCTGGACCAGGAGTTTTCCATTCCCACAGGAAAGGGCCTAGGACAATGGTCCTCCTTGAGGCCCTGGGGACAGGGTTACCAGGGGTCATGGGCCTTGTCCTCATGCAGCCTGGGGACTCGGTTACTAGGGGTCACAGGCAATGTCCTCCTGGAGCCCAGGGACAGTTACTGGGGGTACTGGGCCTCTCCCCTGTGGGCCATGGGGCAGGGTTTGTTAGGCACACTAAGTAGATCTCCACCTTTTAGGAGAGGCTGGGCGCTGGAGCCCTGGCTGCAAACTCTGGGAGGGAGCAGAAGCCCGGCCCCTTGGCTCTGCAGAGCACTGACTGGGGACCAGGTCCCAGCCTGAGGGGCCCTTCCTGGCCCTGAGCCTGTGGCCTCCTCTGTGACTCAGAGATAATGAGCCCAGCACCTCAAAGGGCCACTTGCGTAGGTGGAAGGACAGTTCCGAGCAAGGCAACGAGCTCGGGCCTGCACAGAAGTCAGGGCTCTGGCCAACACACAGATGCGGCAGGCACGGATTCTTCTGATTCTCCCCATTTCCTGAGGTGGTGACCATGACCGCGGAAGGCCCGGGAGGTCTGTGAGAGCCCCTGCATCCCCACACTATGCTCTGCTTCCCCCCAGGACACCTGTGTTTCAGAGGAGAAGCACCCAGTGACACAGACGTCCCTCCCTGAAGTCCTCCTTCAACCGTGTCTTTAATTGCACTGTGCTCACTGCCTTGATGTCCGGCACTAATTCAAAACATTTCTCTTTCACAGTCATTTAGACTCTGGGGAAGAGCCAGATACTGCCCTGTGCGTAAGGACCCTGTCGCGTTTTGACGTGAAGCCTGCCTTTCTGTTGGACAGTGCGTGGCAGCAGTATCACCACAATTTTGATCACTCCTCACAAAGCAGCGCCTCTCCTGACTCTGCTGCCCCCCCCCCCCGCTTATTGCTTATGCATCACTCGGTGCATTCGTAGCTGCTTTCTGCTCTGCCTATCTCCATGTGGCAGGAGTGTACTCCCTGCAGGCAGCCACCACTCCACCTGTGGCACATGCACAACTAATACTTGTGCCATTTTCAGTCCTGCTGGGCACCACTGCAGAGACCCTGCTGCCTCTGCAAGCCCAGTGACAGTGCCAGGCTCCCTGTAGCTGTAGGCCATGCAATTCTCACTGCATCTCTTACAGACAAATTTTATGTGGGAAACTGAGGCTCAGAATAGAAAAAGAGATGCATGTGGTATCCGGGGGAACCAGGAGCTCTGAGCTTGGAGGCCGTGGGCTCTGTGCCACCACATGGCTGAAGCACATGGGTGTGTGGTCTAATCTCTCCAGGCTGCACCTTCCCACTTACAAGATAGAGCAGAGCTCCCTGGGCAGGCTGCAGGCTGCTGCAGGATCCGGCGGAGGAACTGCCAGGGCGTGCCGGGCAGCTTGGGCCAGGCCCAGGTTGAAACAGAAGCATGGCCTGGGGTTGCTTTGCCTACCAGGCTTGCAATCCTCCCCTCCTGGGGACTGCCAAGGAAGGGAAGGAGGGCACCTTCTGGAGCCAGCCTGCCTGAATAGGAGCCCTGGTCTAGCCCCGATCACTTGGGGTGCCCTGGAGCGTATGTACGTACACACACACACACACACACACACACACATGACCTCTCTCCTTTGAACTTCAGTTTTCTTCTTTGCAAAAGGAGAGCAATTCCTCACCCCAGGGCTGTCGATGCATGAAGGGGATCACCCCCAACAAGAGCTTCAGCCTCTGCAAAGTCCCGCGCAAGACTTTTGATGTCTCGCACTGTCTAGTTAAAACACTACTAGCCCTCTGGAGGTGCGGGGGTGCTCGAGGAGGCTCCCTTCCCCAGACCACCCACCTGGGGCCTCTGCATCACCACCAGGCACAGCAGGGAGATGCCCTCCCATGAGCGATCTCTTCCTCACCAGCCAGCCCTGCTTTGGGGCTCACGGGCCTCAAACAACCTTGGCAAGAGAGGCCGTCAGGCTAGTGAGGTATCCGTTGCAGAGTCACTGTCCATCCAGAGGGAGTAAGGGAGCGACGAGGTGCTCCCAGAGGCCTGTGGGAGGGAGCCAGGGGTGCAGAGACCCAAGGAAAGGAAGAAGAGAGGAGGGAGAGCTCATTAGAGGGAAGCCGCAGACGTGGGCTCATTTATCTGGGCTAATCCCAGGGAGTGTCTGAGAAATGCTTTCATTTTTTGCAGGAGGCAGGAGAGAAGCCTTTGCTGAGACAGGACTGGATGGGGGGCTGGGAGACAGGAGGGTGCACGGGCCCCTGATCTGGCACCGAGGCGCGGCTGACAGGGAGCTGGCAGCCGAAGCACACGGGTGTCCACGGATGAGTTCAGCAGCACTCGGTCTGGAAACCACAGGGCAGGCAGAGGCGAGGGCTGGAGCGGGGCAAACCCTTCATTGGCAGAAAACCTCAGCTTTTGCCATCAAGGCCTTCAGTGAACTAGGACAGGCCTCTCACACACCTAGTGTTCACTGACAGGAGGCCCCAAGCCACACCCACAAAACTCTTGCCACAACTCCAAGGCGGCAATAAAATTAAACCATCTCACCAGTTGATACAGCTTCCTGGGGCTGCTGTGACGAGTCTCCACAATGCCGGCAGTTTAAAAACAGCACAGATTAATCCTGGGATGGTAAAACCGGAAGTCCTTTCAACTTGGCCTCCCTGGGGTTCAAACTAAGGTGTGGGTAAGGGGGTGCCCCTGCCACCCTCGACAAAGAAATCCATTCCTTCTCTTTTTAAACCCTGCAAGCTGCCCTGTGACCTGGCTTGTGGCCCCTTCCTGCTCCAAAGCTAACAATGCTGACCCTGCCTTGCAGCAGCCCCCTGGCACTCCCAGGATGTCACCTCTCATGGCTTTGGTGACAGGAGGGCTCGTTCCCTGTAGCTGAGCTGCAGAAAGGGGAACCGGATGGGATGAGTGAGGCTGCTGAGTCCGTCGGACACTATGGCCACCCAGGCATCAGGGCAGTCAGGGCTGAGCACAGAGGTCCACATGCCATCCCCAAGGGTCCCATCCCTCGCTGCCCCTTTCTTGTGCCCCCATTGAGCACTCAGCATACACGCATGTTTCCTAGTCCTCTGTAGCACTGAGAAATGTGACAAGGGACACTCAAAACACTTTCTGACAACAAGTGGTTCGGGCACAGTGTGTTTTTCAAGGTGGCTAAATGCAAAGACGAGCCCTCCCACAGCTCTGTCAGAGCCCCTTCGTGCTGCCCTGGGCCTGGGGTGCACCTGCTTGGACGGGTGTGCCCAGCCCACCCCAGCCCCAGGGCCAGGCTGCCTCACCTCCCCACCTTCTGGGCTCTGTGCAGAATCAGCCCACAGCTTCCGGGCCTAGGACCTGGGTAGGTACAAGGGCTTGCACAGGCATCTGGGGGCCAGGATGCAGGAGGGACCGAAGGGAAAAGGGAAGGTGTGACTCGAGGGGTGCAGCAGAGCTTAGCGCTGGGTCCAGGGTGGGGATATGGACAGTACCGGTAGTCTGGAACCTGTTCTTTCTAGGGCCAACAGTGGACTGCGGGGTGATATACGAATCACAGACTCAGGGGAACCCGTTCCTTGCTTGTCACCTTACAGCAATTTTATCCCATATTCCCAGGGCACAGGGGCCATCATCCTATTTCACAGATGAAGGGACAGAGCCTCAGGCTCAAGATGAGGCCTGTGGAGGGGGGTCTCTGCCTATCACACTCCACCTAGCCCCATAATGGGTTCATCATCAGAAGCCACTCAGGAACTTCTGGTATTTATATCTAGGTGTCCCCCAAAGTGTCATGCAGTCATGGGGCAGCTTCTAGAGTTTGCCGTGAATTCATGATCCTGGGGGCCTGCCCATTAGCTCAGTTGCTTAAGTGCCTGCTTAAACAAAAACTGTCAGGCTCAGGATGCTGTGGTTTGATCCCCAGATCCTCAAGCCAAACTAGACCTGCCCTGAAGGCATCCAGAGGCTGAAAAAAAAAAAATTCATGATCCAATGCTGGGATTAAGGGTGTGAGTGCTGCAGGGATTATGGGTGCCAGGCTTGCCCTCCACTGCCACTGCTCTTCCCTTTTGCCCTGGCTGCTTTGCTGCTTTCCACCACCATGAACGATTGCCCTCTGCCTTGTGCCACTCTGCCTTGGAGCCAGCTGGGTACGGGCTGAAACCTCCACCAACTGTGAGCTAAATAAGCCTTTCCCACCTTAACTTCGGGCATCAGGCATTTTGTCCCAGCAGTGATAGAAAAGTAACTAAGACAGGGCCTGTTGGCCTTGGTTTGTCTGCAGGCGCCAGCAGTAGCATCCTGCCATGCGGGTCACACACACCAGGGAGCTGAGAATAAAAGGTCCTGGCCTAGGCAGTTGGTGGCAGCCAGTGTGGGGACCTCAGGCCCTGGAAAGGTTAAGTGCAAGCAGGGACCTAGGGGTAGGAGTACCACAGTGACCACAGGTTCTAGCCTGGCTCAGGCAGGCCGGTTACCCAGGCTGACCCCTGTGCACCAAAACACCTTGGACACGCACCGTAGGAGGCACTCAGGGGTCCCAACGCCTTCACCTATAAAGAGAGACACTCTCCTCCACACACCCCCCCCGACACCCCTGGTAGGGCTCTGGCAAGCAGGACACCAGAGCCACAAGGCCAGGAGGGAGCAAAGACACAGGGCATTCTAGTTGCCCTGGGGCTGTAACATGGGTCTGGCTTGGAAGAGTGGGGTCACTTTGGTTGGGACCAAGAGGTTCTATCTCCCTTCCCAGTTCTGTCCTCCATGGCCTGCGCAGTTCTCCTCCACCAGGCCCTTCTGCGGTGCCGCCCTGCATCAGAGCCAGCTGGCTTGGACAGAAGGCTACAAACCGTGGGCCAAAAACCTAACCTGTGGGTGTCAGGCACTGTGTCTCAAGTGACCTAACACAAGAGCCAAGGCAGTGGGAGAGTCCTGCAGGGGACAGATGCACAGACTCTCCAAAAGTGTCCAGGGCTGATGGACAGAGGGAGGCAAAGCCTTGGCCTTCTGTGGTCTAGGAGAGCCTTCCTTCCACCATGTGCCACCAACTTTGGGGTCCAGGCAGCATTCTGTGCCCCAGACCTCCACCACGGTCCTCAGCTTTCCAAGTCAGACACAGACTTGCCTCCTTACCAACCCAGAGAGCTAAAAGTACAAGCAGAAAGCATGGTGAGGGCATCTAACCCAGCCTCTAGGCTCGGCTGCAAAGCACCGGCGTTTCCATGGCTTCCCTGTCACCATGGGTTTGACTGCAGGGGCCATAGCCCTGCCCCTCTAGAGACAGTACTGCACTGCCTACTGCCAGCCCAAGCCACAACCAGAACTCAAAAGGGACAGTTTGTACTAAAGTGGGCACTGCCCCTGCACTATCGCAAAATCAACATGCTTTTCGCTGGCCTTGAATGCGCTGGTAGCCCTGGATGTCATCAAACTCAAGATCTTCTTGACTCAGCCTCCCCCATGCTGGGATTATAGGCTTGTGTCACCACACTGGGCTGCAATGTGTGAAACTCTTCAAAGGTGAAAGAAGGAGAGGCTGTGAAATGAAGAGGCTGTGGCTGAGGCTACAGCCAGCCCTAAACACAAGCGATGTCAGAGCTCAAGGCGCCAGCTGTCCTTGGTGTCTCCAGCACCCGGGAAAGCCTTTTGGTCTCAGGCGCGTAACTGAAGTAGGCAGCAAGAGTGAATCAAGGAATGAACCTTAGCTCCTGCTTATTTATGAGCGTCGGAGGGTCCTAGCTCAGGCCCGGATAAACAGCCCAGGAGGCAGGAAGCCCAGTCTGGGGCACCTGAGGGGGAGGCCTCCTTGCCCTGGGCAAAGAGGAACCCCTTCCCAGTCCCTGGCAGGGACTCTGGCTCTGGCCCTTATCTCTCATTATCTCCCGCTTTCCCTTCCTCCCATTGTCCAGCTGGCTTCCCACACCCCGACCGACCGAGGGCCAGTTTTGTCTGGAGGTCACCAGGCACCAGTGCAGATGTAGAAGGTGCTCTGCTCCCCTCCTGCAAACAGCACGGTCTCGTTTTTTTTTTTCCCAGCGCCCCGCCCCCTCACTGCAGGCCTTCCTCCCAGATCTGAGGCCCCCTCTATCCCCTGTGGCTGTGCTCAGAGACCCCGTGGAGGCCAACTGATTAGCTTAGGTAGGGGGGAGGTGGGCAACAAATTACTACGCCAAATAAATAAGCAGAGCCCATAAATTAGGGAGTTAACAATGACGGGGGAGGGGGGATGTGGGGGTGAGGGGTACCAATCCCCTCTGTCCCTAGTAGGAGCAGGGGCAGGGGCACCGGAAATCCAGAGATTCCTGAGGGCTCAGTGGCCTAAACTCCACGCCCCGCTTCTCTGGGGAGGCAAGTTTTATGAGAGGGAAGACCCAGAAAGCAGGAGAGAGGGAGGGGTAGTCAGGACAGGGCTTTTGATTTAACTGATTTGCAGCAGCTGCCTAGAGAGCAGAATCCTAATGCAAGAAAGACGCCCCGTGGGTCTTCAGGGACCAGCTGAGAGTAGCCAGCCTCCTTCTCTTCCTCCTCCCCTCCCCCAGCCACTTGACTCCAATGAGCTTCGCTAATTGACTCAGAGGGTGATGGAAAATGCTGGAGATGCGTTCTCATGACAGTATCAATTCTGTTCCTCTCGGCTTTAAACCTGTAGTCAAGACCTTAAACGCTGGTTGTGTAATGGGGCGGGGGACGCACAGGGACATCAGAAGCAGCAGCCCATGTGGCACGGAGCACTGGCCATGATGTGTCCAGAGTGAGCTGCTGCTGGTTGGGGCTACTGGTCCAGGGAGACCTGAAATGGCTCCTGTTCTGCGTCGGGGATCAACACCTCTAACTCAGTTCAACCTGCTCCCGATGTTCCTAATTCCTTTACTTTCCTGATTTTGGTCTAGTAGGATTTAAAAATGGTACGACTGGGGAAAGTCAAGCCCAAAACAATGACTCAGCACACTTCTGTGTTCCACAGCAGGGTCTGATCTTACTGGCACCTGCCATCTTCCCTGAACTAGACTGAGTCTTCCCCTCAGGTTGCTGTGAAGAACAGCATGAAGGGGCTGTCATTCCAGAGGGATGGCCATTCTCCAAAAACTGGTGGTCCACTTCCAGAAAGGGAAGCTTGGCCGGGGAAACAGCATGGAATGCCATCTCCCAGACTCCTTTGCACCTAGGTGTCACGTGACCTTGCCTGGCCAATGGTAGAAAGTGTGCCTTTTCTTCCAGCATGTCTAAAAAGGTCCTGGGCCCTTTCTACCTTCTTCCTCCTCCTGTGGTGACCCTGGAAGGCACACGTTGGAGCTGAAAGGAACTAGGTACCCTAAATACTTTATGGAAAGTCACTCACCAACCACTCATTGACCTATGAGGAAAAAAACCCCTGTGCTGCTCAGGGTCCATCTTACAGCGCTAAAAGCTGCCTTCACCAGTGCAGTTATTCTGAGTCACAACATTCTTGGGAAAAGCCCCAGCCATCTCAAGAGGTCAGCAGGGGTTTGCTAAACCAAGAACCATTTATTGATCACCTGCTACCCCTGGCCCTGTCTCATCAACATGTCCATGCCCTCTGGCATCTTTGCCAGAACTGGAGCCAAGGAGTCTCTCTTCACTGCCTGTCACAGCCAAACTTCTCAAAAGAGTTGCTTACACTTCCTGCCAACACTTCTACATCTTCTGTTTCCTTCTCAATCTCCACAAGTGTGGTCTCCATCCCTAGCCGTTCTCAGGAACACTCTTGGCAAAGACCCCCAAGGTCATGGTGTGGAGCGCCTGGACTCCCCAGGGCCTGTGTGGGACTCCTTATCCATGGGACGAGATATGTTCTGACACCCCCAGGGATGCCTAAAACTAGATGGCGCTGAGTCCCACAGAGAGTATCCCTAACAATACACACCTATGATAAAGTTTAATTTATAAATTAGCAACAAGAAATTTAAAAAGCAGTAAGACAGAACACTTAACAATATACTATAACAAAAGGTATGTGAAGGGCTGGGGAGATGGCTCAGTGGAATAAGCACTTCCCTGGCAAGCACAAGGGTGTGAGTTCAATCCCCGGTTCCACCAAAAAAACAAAAACAAAAAAAAAACACCAAGTATGTGACTGTGGTCTTGCTCTCATATCTTATTTATTGCATTCACCCTTCTTGTGATAACTGAGGGTTAGAAGAAAGCATTTATGGTTCCTGTTTGGCTCAAAATCTGAATTTTGAGTATCAATACCGGGGCCTTGGGTCCCTCCCACTGCCGTGGCCCATTTCTAGCAATTTCAGCAGAAACCTACTATGTGCTAGATGAGCTCTAGTCAGGGATGAAGAGGAGGCGGCGAGGAAGAAACCAACCTGCCCTTGAGAGGTTTCCACCAAGGTAGGCAGAGTATATCCCCATTCTCGAGGGTGTTTTTTTGTTTGGTTTGGTACCAGGGATCGAACTCAGGACCTTGCACTTGCGAGACAGGTGCTTATGCCCCTGAGCCATCTCCCTGTCCCTATCCCCATTCTTCAGGCAAGGAAACCGGGGCTGAGAGAAAAGCATTGCCAACAGATTGCTGAGCCTACAATCTTGTTGACTCACCCAACACAATCATCTGAAACATCCATGGAAACGAAACGATGCCTTTGAGATAGAGCCAGCTTTAACGTGTACCTAGCTCGATTCCCAAACAGGGACAGAGGAGAGACAGCCATCCCTGGCTCTACCTCTCACCCCCCCCCATTTTATTATCTATCATTTTCTAATTAAAAGTCAAGCGCTCTCAATAATCCCTGATGAGCACCAAGAAAACGTCTTTGTCCTAATTTTAGCTCCATGCAAAATAGTCTATCGCAGGAGACAAAATTATGTGACCTTCGTAAGGGTCATGGGCTGTCTCTGCGCCTCTGTCTCCCCGTGTGCCCCGGAGAGGTCGAAGCCAGGGACCTCACTTCTGACGCCAGTGTGTGACGGGAGCTGCATGCCGTCCTCCGGTGCTCTACAAAGCTACCATCTCAGTGGCACGCTCGTGTGTGTCCCACGTCAAAGAACAAAGGCAGGAAGTCCGGCTGTATGGACTGTACAAAGCTACTAAAGCCCCAAAAGGGTGAGTAGGCGGCTGCACCAGGGCAGTCCCGCGCGGGTGCCCTGCTGGCACCTCTCAGAATCCCATCTACTTGCGAAAATGCTCTCTGCAGCTTCCAGGAAGGAAAAGTCAGGAGACCCCACCCTCACCCCACAAGCCACTCTTGGTGCCCCTCACCTTCACAGGACAAGGCATGTCCTGACACAGAGGATGGGCTGGAGGAGGCGCCAGGTTTGCCCTGCCCAGGCCACTTGTCCTCGAGAAGCTGCCCCGACTCCCTCAACGACCCTGTGCCTACTCAGCAAGGTCAAGGTCAACGGGAATGAACAGACCAGTTGAGCCAAAGCAGAGATGGCAAGGAGGGCTCCTAACTCCTCAGTGTCTTGTGCCAGGAGCTCGGAGGGGCTCATGCTTGCCCCTCAGATTTCCTAGGGTCCCTGTAATACCTTGACAGCCATCTCCTTTGGCTGGTGGGAATGAGGGGGACCCCCGTGCACTGGAACCAAACCTCTGAGACAAGTGAACCCCTTTCTCTTGCCAGACACCTCTGCTGGATCCCATGAACTTTTCAAACCAGCATTTGCCAGAAGTAAGCTGTTGGCTCCGGTTCTGGACTGTTCTGCAGTACAGGGATTTTTGCTGTCACAATATTTACTATAATAAGATTTGACAAATAGAGCACTACCATGAGTGACAGTCTGTATAAGAGAAAAAGAGAACGAGGATTTAAAAAAAAACTCAAACACACACACACACACACACACACTTCCCCACTCCAGAAAATGGAAAAAGCAGTGCATAACAGAGGGGAGAAAAGTCAATTAAATCATGATAATTACTTCCGCTGCCGTGCCCGAGAGCAGCGTGCACGTCTATTAATTAGGAGCTCCACGTTGGCTGTGGCCGTGTGACTTCCACAGGCTGCCGGCATGCTCGTAATGACATTCTCAGGGGGAGCAAATGTGCGAAAATATTTTCACCCTTGCAATTAGCAGTTTTAAAGAATCACATGCATGCACGTGCACGCGCGCGCACACACACACACACACACACACACGCATACACAACCCCCCACCCCAGGTTCCTGGGCAGGAAGTACAGCGATTTCTGCTTCCCCAGAAGTCAGGATGACCAGTCCCAGGCCCTACAATGCTCAGCTCTTCTCAGCACTGCAGGAAGTTGGAGGGGGCACAAATTCCTACACTGGGGCACAAGACAGGACGGGGGTTGGGGTGAGGAGCTTGGAGCTGGGGACACGGTGGGACAGGACATACAGGTTTATCTGGTGCAGCCCCAGCCTCAGGCAGGACAACTCCCCCACAGGTCACTGGAGAGTCTCTCTGAGAGCCACCTTGAAGGAAGGGGCCACAGGAGGACGGGACTCCACGCTCAAGTCCTGTCCGGGCCTACACACCCACCGAGGGACTGGGCCTGACAATCTCCAACACCTGGCTGAAAAGATGTCCCCTCTCCCCTTCACAGAGATTGTGGGCATAGTCAGCAGGGATAGAGACCACACCACCTAGGCCACTTGGCAAAACAGAGAAATTGAGGTTCAGGGGAATCGGGCCACGGACACTTAACAGCAGCCCTTGGACCCTGGCCGCTTGAACTCCAGCCTGGTCTCTTCTAAAGGTACTATAGGCAACCTAGGTGTGGTGGTGCACGCCTTAATCCCAGCAGCCTGGAGGGTGAGTCATGAGTATCACAGTGAGTTCAAGGCCAGCCTGGGCTACACAGGCAAACTGTGTCTCCACAAAACAAGATATAGGCAAATCCGAGATACGCTATGTCATGTACTACTTTTTCAATGTAGTAACTATTGCTCTCCAGTGTCTGGCACTGGGAAGAAAGTCAATAAATAACAGTTCACTTCCTCCCCTGCCTGCGAGGATGTGTGTCAGACCTTGGCTGCTAAATTTCCCAGCCCCGGGGGACCGGGAGGGCCTCTTTGGGGAAGTGGGGAGCCTCCAGTTCTTCCTGAGCTGAGGAGGGGATTGGCCTACCGTCTCCCTTCTCAGAGGTCAGAATCAGGGAGCCAGGACTCCCAACTCATGGGGGGCACTGGGCCACTGCTCCACCTGCCCCACTCCGCTGGAAACCGGAACCAGCTCGTGGCTGATGCCCTTTGGCCAGCTACCTGGCAGAGTCAGGAAATCCTCTGGCCCCGGGCTCTCTCTGGCTTCAGATCCAGGGCTAGAGGAAGTGAGGGTCAGAGCCCCAGGAGGGCCGCGTCCTGGAAGAGGAATAGAAATAGCGCGCCCAGCGCAGGGCTGCAGCTTCCTGCTGTGCCCTGGCAGCTCTGTCCCCACCAAGGGCTGCGCACAGCACACACCAGTTGGAAACTGGTGCTGCCTTGCTGTCTGGTGTGCTGGCCTTCCTCAATAAACGCTTACAGTTACAGGGAAAGCTAGGACTGTGTCCTGGAGAGAAGCCTGCAGGGCCCTTCTCTGGGGAAGGAGGAAGCTCTGGGGTTTCCCAAATACTAACGGGGGGGGGGGATGACTGTCGGAACTTCTGAGGACCACTCTGGACAAGTGCTTGGGCCACAGTAGCTTAGAGTTTGGACCCACAGTCAGGTGGCCTGGGTGACACGTAAGCTCCCACTATACGTGGCATCCGGCAAGCTTCTAGGAGTCTGAGTCCGGGTCAGTAGTACAGTCCTTCCAGACATCAGTCGTGGCCCAAGTGACAGTTCCCAAGTTTTCTCTCTGTATAAAAGGATCACCACCCGTGCCCATGCTGTGACCACACAGCTGGCACACTGTGGCTTGACTATGCGACCTATTCCAGCCAATGGGGGGGGGGTCACAGCAGAGGCAGAAACATGCGAGGGTGGCTGCTCTTGTCCTGTGAGTGAAACAGGAGGTCCCAGCAGCCATGGCCTCTCAGCCTGCATCTCAGAATAAATACTCATAAAACAGATCCCAGGTCCAGACAGCTGCTGGTCTAAGGAGGAGTGATGCAAGGATCAGATCCATACCCACCCAGCAGCTGGAGTCTAGTCCAGCCCAGCTCAGTGGGTTGCAGCCCTTGAAAATGAGAACAAATGCTCCCCAAAGTGTCTGGGCTTAGGGACCTTTTGTTATGCAGCACAATGGTGGTGATAACTGATACAACTCCCAGTTTACTCTGAAAAAAAAGAGACACAGAGTGGCTTGTTTCAAGTTTTAATGCTGCAGACAGCTGGGCCTGGGGCCAAACCCAGTGGGGCTGCTCAGACACTGGCCCTTAGTGGCCTTGCCAGCATGCTGTTCTGGAGAATTTCAAAGCCCAGTGAGCTGCAAGGCCCACCCTCCAGGCTGAGGAAGCCTTCATCACAGGTGGCTTCCTGGACCCACCTGGTGGTACTGCAGCTGGGGCACAGCTGGCCATTGCATCCCAGCTTTGAATCTCACCCTCACCTGGGTCAGAGAGCATGGGTCTGTAATGTCCTCATGTTCCTTGGCAGGGACAAACCCTAGATGAAATGGGGGGGGGGCAGGGATGGAGAAGCAGCTGCCAGATGGGGCAGCAGACCACTAGGCTTCTGCTCAGGGAACCCACAGCCTGTCTGCTGCACCCAGGTGGCTGCAGCCTGATGCCCAGGTCCTCCCACCAAGTCTACACTCACTCTGATGTGGAGGCAAAGTGGACACAAGTCAGGTGGGACAGGCAGAGCAGAAGGGCACAGGAGAAGCACCATGGGCTCTCACAGACCCCATCCCAAGCGTACCTCAGGGCACAGCCTGCCTGTGTGCCAGATTTAAAGCTTCATTAGACAGAACCTTGTGGTCTTGTTCACAAGGCATATTCCTGGTGTGCAAATCTGACGATGAACTGGCTCAGTCAGTTACTGATGGATGAAGGAAGGAAGGAAGGAAGGAAGGAACAAATGAATGATTTACTGCCAACTCTCTGGGATCATATCTTCTAGGTTGGCGTTTCTCTCCTAAGCCCCAATTTCAACCCAGGGGAGTGCATGGCATGCAACAGAAATAAAGTGCTGAGAGAACGAGTGGTCTTGTCTCAGGGACTTAAGTCTCCAAATCTATAAAACGGAGTGCCAGGACCGGTAGTGTTTTCATAGTGTGTGGCTGGGTTTCCACCTCTGCTCTGCGATGTACTTATCAGACAGGCAAAGGAGAAAACTCCAGACATGACAGGAAGTTTGTACGGAGACGCAGTCCTGCTGCAGCACTGTACCCTTCTACTTATCAGGTGGGGAGAGCGCCGATCTTCATTCTGTGAAATGCTGGTGCTGGGAGTTTGCAGTTACTTCTCTTGTGTTTTTCGCTGTTTTGTTGTTGTCCCAAACGTCTGTCACCTACAACTGGAAAAAGTTGGCACCAGATACAGATGTCAGTCCTATTTCTTTAAAAAAAAAAAAAAACAAAAACAAAAAAAAAAACAATGTCACTGGTAAAGGAAATCAAGTCTGGGAACCTCGGCCTAGCGCTCTGAGAAAGGCCACAGACAATGCAGCCTTTCCCACTGAACAATGAAGAATGAAATTGCCGGAGGAGTCCTTTTTGGCTTTTGTCTGTTTTCTATTTTGAGTTTCCTTTGAAAAAGTGGTTTTGCTGCTTTATAAAGTTTGATGGTCTCTGAAGGGCCTGTCTCCTGCTTCTCCTGAAGCGTCCTGTTCCCAGGGTCTCCGTGCCCTTGAGTTTTAGTTTCCTGTCTTGGCCCCTGCATGGCTCAGGCTGTTCTCCACATCTGGGTGTGGTTGGATCCGAAGCATGCTGAGGGCCTCGGGGCTCTGCCCAGCTAGCTCAGCCCTCTGCATTGGTCTGACGGTAGCCCCGGCCCCACCCTTCCTCTCTCTGCTGGGTTTTGAGCACCTTGCAAAAAGATAGCATCTGAGGTATCGTCTTCACTTTGTGTAGCTGGGACTCACACGCTGACAGTGACTGTAGGATCCCCATTTTCAGACCCTTCAGAGAGACGTAGTGTCCCATTGACAGTGCCTTGGCAGGATGAGGTGCAAAATAACATCTTAGAGGTTTTTCTCTAGCAGCGCCCACTGGGCGGAAATTTTAAGAGCCCTTTGGTAAACGCTCCTGGCCAGAAGACAACACAGCCTGTGTCCAATTTACTTGCCTGGAGCTTGTAATTACTGTGCGGCAAGACTTGGGCGGTGCCAGGCACATGGCATACAACATCTCCACCCCGGCAATGTGCGTCCCCACGGTGGTCCCACCTGCCCTCATGAAATCAGGGCTGAGAGAAGTTCTGCGACTCGCCAGAGACCGCACGGTAGGCAACAAGGCGGGAACTCCTGAGCTCAAAGCAGCTCTCCTTTGTTAATCCCATGCGGGCTGAGGTCCCCACCTGCGGGACACTCAGCTGGCCTTCCTCTGCTCAAGGCCCTCTTTGACAGTAGTTGGGATGTGCACGGGTCCTGCCACACAGAAGGAAGCAGCAGGATGCGCAGGCCAGGACTGAACAATCAGGGCTGCAGAAATGAAGGCCACTGTCCCCTAGGAGAGCTCAGCAGCCAGGCACCAGTCCCGGCAGGTAGTTGTGAGGTGAACGTGCGTGGCCCCAGGGACAGAGCCTAGCAGTGACGAGCCACAAGTTGACTTGCATACAGAGAATTAACTTCTGTCCTAACACAAACTAAAGCACATGTCCTGTGTGTGTGTGTGTGTGTGTGTGTGTGTGTGTGTGGTGGGGGACGCACCCTGACATTAGCAGGAATGCTGAGAGCCTCGCTGGTGCCTAAGCAGCAGCAGCTTGGGCTCAGAGAAGCTGACTGATGATCCTCTCCGGGGCAGCGTGCCCTTATAGGTTGGCATTGGAGGGAGGGCAGTGCTGCCACCTGCCGAGTCACTGGGATTTCTGCCTGACACCAAGGGCAGGTCCTAACTTGGACTCTATACTTGCCCTAGGCTATATGGATTAAGGCGTCGCTGGAAATCACCTTAAATGTATGCATGTGTACTATGAACACATAAACATCCACACACACCCACACACACACACAGACACACACACCTTTAAGACACCAGGAGACAGTTCAGTGGACTAAGTGCCTGCTTAGCAAGTGCAAGGACCAGGGTTCAATCCCTGACACCACATGCTGTGCCGGTCTCTCCAGGTGCACTCAGCTGGCCACAGAGACTGGGCGTGGTGGCATGCACCTGCAATCCCAGTGCTGGGGAGGCTGAAAACAGAAGGATCACTATGAGTCAGAACTGCGTAGTGAGACCCTATACCAAATATATTTTTTTTAAAAAGGCACCAGGAGACTAACAGGACCTACCAAGAAAATGTGTTTTTGTTAAGTGTACTAGGCTTGAACTGAGGGCCTATGCATTCAGCTACATTCTCAGTTCTATTTTTTTGTTTGTTTGTTTGTTTGCTTTTTAAAATTTTCAGACAGGATCTTACTAAATCACTACGTCGCCAGGCTGGATTCAAATTCACAACCTCCCTGCCTCAGTCTCCCAGAGTACTGGGATTACAGGCGTGTGGCCACCTCAAGCCAAATCACATGTGCACTTCTGACCCTACTTTCAAGGCTACCTGAAAATCTTAAGTCTTTTCACGTCTCCTTTGAAAGGTGGTGAAGAAATGAAGTCCACCAAATGTCTCTGGTGGTCAGAAACCAGGGGGGAAACCAGCATGCACACACAAGCGTGCTTCACATTCCAGCGATGGGCCAGGAAGGGAGAAGAGCTCCAAGCACATTTGCAGAGCGGGAAGCCTGTTATTATTGGGGCTGAGACAGATCGCAGCCACACTCTTTAATTATGAATGCCTGCTGGGAAATATTAAGAAATGACAGTGCAGTACACATCGATCTGCCCGTGTTTTTTAAAGTTAGGGAGGCTGGGGATATAGCTCAGACGAGAGGGCTTGTCTAGCACACGCAAGGTCTGGGGATCAAGCCCTGGCACTAACATCAAAAAAAGAAGAAGGAAAAAAAAAAAAACCAACCCAGAAAAGCTATATTGAAGCTGGTGTAATTGCACACACCTGTAATACCAGGACTTGAGGGGCTGAAGCAGGAGGATTGCAGGAAGTTCTAGGCCACCCTGGGCTACAAGGTGAGTTCAAAGACAGCCTAAATTACATAGCAAGACTCTGTCTCAGACAGTAGATAGTAGACAGACAGAAAGACAGACACAAAGTTAAGGAAAACAAGCTGGGTACGGTGGTGCACACCTGTAATCCCAGCACTCTGGGAAGCTGAGTCAGGACAGGGTTCAGCCTGGGAAACTCAGCAACTTATGAGACCCTCTCTCAAAAGAAAGTTGAAGATGTAGTCCCATGCAAAGGCCCTGGAATCAATCTCCCACAATAAATAAAAGGTAAAATTAAGGAACATTGAAAACAGGCACTCAGATGTAGCAGCCTGTTCCTAAGAACCATGAGGGGAAAACAGGGTGAACATCCATCCACAGACAGCAAATTAACAGGCTGCAGCCTGGCCACACCAGGAGGATTCTCCAGCCATATAAGGGCATGACGTCCTGATCCGCACCACAGTGCTGCTGGGCCTCAGAAACGCCCTGCCAAGTGCAGGAAGCCAGACTCGAGGGTCTGTGTATCACCCCATCCGTTTACACCAAGTGTCCAGGACATGTAAATTCACTAAGAAAAAAGGCAGAGCAGCATGCCAGCGGCTCAAGGAGAAGGGCTAGCAGGTCTGGGGCTCGCCCTGGAGGGATCAGAGTGTCTCAGAAGTGCTAGCCAAGGCGTCCCGATCAAATCGGACACCAGCCACTTGTTCGTGTAAAAATGCTCAGCTTTATGCAATGTGAACTTGCTCCCCTCAATAGCTTTTAGAAAAAGAAAAAAAAAAAGACTTTCTAAACAGCCCGAGGTCTCACAGCGACATGCAGGCCCAGGCTAACGGGCTAAGTAAGGGCTGGGTTAGGAGTAAGGAGCCTGAGCGAGTAACTGACTCTATTGCTTCCTAAACCTGCGACCTTAGCCTGTCACTTTTGTGCTCTGAGCCTCAGTTTCCTGCTCTGTCAAATAGGTCTGTCCCCAGCAACCATGAAAAGCGGGGGGATCAGGAAGTTAGCGCTTACTAAGGGCGAGCTGGCCAGCCTGAGCGCAGTGATTTTCACTGCAAATCTCACATCATCCTCATAAAAAGCCTATTTGGTAGAAGAAGCAAAGGTTTATTTTATTTTTTAATCTTTTATGTATTTCTGTATTTTGTACAGGGTCTTGCCATGCAGCTTGGACTCATAGTGGTCCTCCTGTCTCAGCCTCCTCAGCACTGGGATTACAGATGTGCGCCATCATGCCCCGTTTCGGTGATCTGCATGGTGTGTGGGCCCAGCGCAGCATATAGTACCAGGCATGGAACCCAGGTCCTCGCTTTTGCCAGGCAGGCGCTTACACTGCCAAGCTATCTCCCCAGCCCAAGCTAAGGTATAAAGAAAATCAGTGGTGTGGGAGGCTGGGGCAGGAGGATCCCAAGCTCAAGTCCAGCCCGGGCAATTCAGTGACCTGGAGAGACTCGGGGCAACATGAGGTTAATCCTACTCCTGCTGTGGAGCCTGTATGGCCTTAGGAGCTCACCTAACCTCTCTGTGCCCCAACTAGAGTATGTGGCTAATCACTCCCACCTCCAAGAGCTGGCTGAGGAAGAAAGCATTCAGGGCACAGGGCCAGGCCTGTGGCAGCCCCTCGGGGAGCAGCACTGGCTCCTACCGCCATGGTCCTGAGTTGGTGTAGGCCCAAGAAGGACAGAAGGCACAGGGTTGGCAGGGCTAGGGGCGTGGCTCAGTGGCAGAGTACGTGCCTAGCATGTGGCAGGCACTGGGTTCCCTGCACCCCAAAAAGAAGGACACTTGGTAAATCACCCAGCTCCAGTGGCTGCATGGACAGGGCCCATGGCAGTAACCACAGACCACGACAGCCAGGGAGATGCTCCCCGAAGGCTGTCCCCAGATCCACAGCCACAGGGAAGAAGTGGGAAAAGCAATTTCTAAGAAATGTCAAATTCTGTCTTCCTCCCCAGACAGCTGCTGGGCCCCAGGGAGTAATTTCAGGTTCAAATTGCTTTTTAATCCCCAGAGACTTTGTCCCCTCCCATTTCCTCCAGAGAATGCATTTGGCCAATGTTACTCACTCCTGAGACACAGAGGGAAGGAGGAAGCTACCAGTCAGTTAGGGATCCCAGCACCCAAGCCCGAGGGACACCCTCAGGGACCTTCTGCGCACACAGGCTGCTCTTAACCCAGGTCTAGGATGTCCTGATCCACTTCTTCCCTTGTACTGGGTCTGCTCCTTGTCATACCTGTTCTCTGAATTCAGGTTCAGAGACACCGAGCAAAGCAGAGTGTAGGAGGGAGACCACAGAGAGGTCAACCTTCCCCCTCCTCCTCTACCAGTTGGGTTATCCTGTAGAACCAAGTTCACCTCTCTGGGCCTCAGTGTCCTCCCCTGTGAAGTGGCTAACATTCCTGCGAACACCTGGCATACAGGAGGCGCTTCAGACAATGGAGGGCAGACTGAAGCTTCTGGAGTGATTACAAGCGTCTCCATCTCGGACCCATGGGTGGCTGCCTCCTGGGTCCACAGCCCAGGGTCCAGCATCAGAGGGGAGTCGTCCAGTTCGGAGCCCAGGAACCAGGCCAGCCCCTCGCGGTCCCCTCCCTGGAGTACCTCAGGCTGCCTCTGCTTCCTGGCCCCCCAGAGCCACTTCATACCCTACAGCAGCCCTCCTTGCTCTCCCTCTGTGCCCAGCCCTGCACAGGCAGGAACTCATCTGCACTGATCCCCACCCCACTTTACAGATGGGGAAACTCGTACTTGGGGGTACCAAGAATGCTGCTTGGGGTAACCAGATCATGACACAGTGGATCAAAGATTCAGATCCAGGTAGTGAACCCCAAGCCTTACAATGCCAGATTTAAAGAGTTGGTGTTCTTCAAACTCAAGTTATCCCTGAACCTCTCCTGCATTTTATCTTCCCTCTATCCCAGTATCCTTGGCTGCTTTATTTTGAGACAGGGTTTTGTGCAGCTCAGGCTGGCCTTGAACTTATGGCAATCCTCCTGCCCCAGCCTCCTGTGTTCTGAGATTACAGGTCTGTGACACCAAACCCAGTTCCCACTTGTATTACTCTTTACAAAATTTTTCTTCACGTATCTGGAATAAGGATTTTTTTTTTTTTTTTTTTTTTGCTCCGAATGCCTTCAGGACAGGTTTGGCTGGCTGGAGTATTGTGGGGACCGAACTATAGCAACCTGAGGCTGACAGCTTTGTGGAAGCAGCCACTTAAAGAACTGAGCTAGG
>NDGN011468299.1:0-12439 GCA_002564285.1 Tympanoctomys barrerae
GACAACTACCATGGTTTCTTCCTAGAAGAGTCAATTTTACTTAGAATTGATTTTTTAAAATGAAAGAATTTGTGTTATAGGTGTCCTGGGGGTTTACTATAGTGCTCCCTGTAGGGTTTTTTTTTTTTTTTTGATAATTCTAATTTTCTATAATAAAGCATTTATTAGAAATCTTAAGATACTAGTTTTGTTTAGGAAACAGTGGAACGGAATGTAAAATGTACATGAAAATTTTAAATAAAGCACAAGGTTTGGGGCTGGCCAAAGAGCCCAGCGGATTAAAGCGCCTGCAAGCAGGCACAGGGGCCAGGAGTTTGATCCCCAGGCTTGCTATGCTAGCCCTGCCCCTGGGGCACGCTGAGATGGCACACGAGATGGGGCGTGGTGTTGCACACCTGTAATCCCAGCTCTTGGGAGGCTGTAAACAGGTGGATTACTGTGAGTCTTATCTAGTAGTGAGACTCTGAACACCCTGTAGACCTTTCCCTAAAATACAAAAACAAAATAACAACAACAACAACAAAAACCCCAAAAAACAAAAAAACACAGACGAAAAAGCACAAGGTTTGAGTGAAACAAATGGCTTACAGCAGCTTTTTGGAAATCCAACCTCCGGGCCAGGCTGTCTGTGGCCTTCAGTTTTCTCATCTTAAAGAAGTTGGGGATAGTGAGGCTTTCTTCCCAGTACTGTGATGTGATTCAAGCCAGAGGAGATGTGAAGGTGCTCTGAAAGCCATTGTTCAGTCTATTAATTGGATCATTTAATTTATTCAACATGATCCTCATGCCCTGCCACGTGCCAGGTGCTGGGCTGGACATTGGGGACGCAGCCTGCACAGGCTTCCTGACGGAAGCAGGGCAGACCCAAGGTCAGTCTGCTGTGGGTGAGAGTCCTCCTTCGTCATATGCCCTTGGGTACCATGTGAGCGCCCATGAGCCCTCTCCCACTTGGTACTTTGCAGGGGAGGACAAGGAAAAGGAGCAAGCTAAGCCGGAAGGCGGGCTGGAGCTTGCCTGGAGCTCTGCCACTAACTGTATGACTTCAAATAAGAGACAGTTTCTTGAGGCCCTGGTTTTCCTCCATTCGTTACACACTGGACCATTGATTCTTCTCTTCACAGACACTCACTGAGCACCTACTGCAGTGAGCAGGCGCAGGCAGGAACTAGAGAACAGGGAGGAAGTCATCCTCCACCACGTGAAGCCTTTGCTGCCATGGTGGACGCACTCCTGGCCATGTGGCTGCTTTGCTTCTCCTGCCCACCATCCTTCGTAGATGTGGCTTCTGGAGCATCCTTACTGGGAAGCAGGACCTCTGTAGGACCAGGCTTGAGCGTTTCTGAGGCTCCTGAGAAGTAAGCCCAGATCCTGCTGCTGGTGGAAGCATTTCTGAAAAATATTTGGATAACCCTCCGTCACCTGCGCAGGCATTTCTGAAGTTTACATTGCAGGCTTGAGTGATGGTGATATTTGAAGAAGTAATTTCCTGTGGCCCCAGAGTTCTTGCCTTGGAAGAGTCCTGCGGCAACACATGTTGTATATGTGAAGTGTCTTTTGGAACGTTCGTGGGGAAGCTGACTTACACCACATGGGGTGGGAAAGCTGGGGAAAGGCGGTATTCAGTGACCACTGGGCTTTGGCTCTGAGGTTGGACTGTTTTCAAATGCACTGAAGGGCAGACGTCAAGGAATGTGACACTTGCTTAGGCAAGTATAAATTTTTAATAGCGGGTCTCAGGGTTGGTCTGGTGAATTTTGTGATATTCTGTTTATAGATAAAATGATGCTGGTATGTTATAACATCTGAAGTAGTTTTTTGGGGGAAGCTTTCTATGTAAAATCTAAAGTTCAAACTCATTTCTTCTCTCCCTCCCTCCCTCCCTCCCTCCCTCCCTCCCTCCCTCCCTCTCTGTTACTGAGGATTAAACCCTGGTTACTCACACTGAGCTGTATCCTAAGTCTCTTTTTTATTTTTATTTGCAGATAGGGTCCCTGTAAGTTAGGTTGCCCAGATTGTACTCAAACTTTAGATCCTCTCGCCTCAACCTCCCAGAGTACCAGGATTACAGCTACATACCACCACTCCTAGCTAATTTTTTTTTCAATAAACACTTTTCTGATAACATTTTTTAAAAAAACAAATCACACTGTACTTCATATCTTTACCATCCAAGGAAATTACCCCTCAATCAATTGTGTAGCTTATAATGTACAAGACAAATTCATTTTCGTGGTCCAAATGTATACATTATATAGTGATATGGCTGGTCATATATAGCCTGGCCCTGCACTGAATGTTTCATACGTTTTATCTCTGTAATGATCTTACCTAAAAGATCCTTCATCCTTTTCACAGAGGAAGAAACGTTAGGACCCAGAGCCTGGCTGACTTCCAGTTCCTGAGATGCCAACTGACACCAGGCTTTCTTCTTCCCTTCCATTGGCCCTGCTGTGCCCCTGGGACTCACTGCCCATAGCAGCTCCTCTGTCAGCAAATGACTCCAGTTTCTCCTTAGCTGGGAGCCCAACTGGCTTCCCATCTACTCTTCCCATCAAGCATGATGGGCACTTTTGACAGTTTGTGGTTAGTACAGGTGACAGGGTGTCCCATTGGTTGGGCCCACCTCTGAGCTTGCATTGCGTGCCTGAGTTAGCATGTAGGGTGGTGACTGTGTGGGCTAGGCAGTGTCTGTGGGCTGGTGGGCCAACAGGAGCCAGAAGAGAGTGGGAAAGGCCTAGAGCTGAGGGTCCTATTTACTTGAGCATTTAAATAATGTCTATACCTGGGATTATATGAGGTCTGGGGTTATTGATGGGGCAAGGCTAACTCTCTTTCTTGGGGAGCTTATGGGTAGAAGAAAAACAGGCAACCTGAAGTTCTAGTCTCAGAGGTATCCTCTCAGCTCTGTAGCTTCTGAATCCAGTAACTTTTGAGGCCTCAATTTATTCCTCTGCACAGTGAGGATGATAATAATGCTGACTTTATCAGGCTGTGCAGGGGTGTGTGGGAGGCTGGGCAGAGAGGACACAGGAGGGCTTCCTACCGTCTTGGTGAGGTGGTGACATCCCAGTTGAGACTCATAGGAAAAGGGGGTGTAGTTAGCTGGGAAATAAAAAGGGAAAGGCTCCTAGTGGAGACATTATCGCTTTGGGGACGTGATCCTGGAGTGATGGGACAGGTAGTTGGCAGATAATGCCTCAGCTCTGGATTGGGCTACATTTTGGACTCAGGTGTCCAACAGAGATAAGTAGTTGGTGGGTGACCTCACTGTAGCTCAGAGAGGTTCACCTAACCTCTGATGACCCAGAGGTTAGAGAAGAGGTCGCATATCAGCAAGTCCTGTGTGGGGACTTGCTTGGGAGGATAGCCTGAGTAAACTTGCTCTCATAAGCCTCCCACATGGTTGTCCTTAATTGTCCTGCAGGATGCAGACATCTATGTGTGTTTGGACATGGGGTGGGAGAGGTGAAAGAGCAGAGGTCAGTGAAGCATCAGGAAGCCAGTTCATGGAGGAACTGGTGGCAGGAAAGTGACATGATCTCCCTCTGGCTTTTCCTTGGGAAAAGTTTATAGGGCTCAGGGTAGGGAGGTGAGACCCTCCCCCAATGTTAAGTGGCATGGAGACAGGTTGGCCTTGAACCTAGCCCCATTGCTTTCAGCCAGAGGAAACCCAGCCAGGTGTCTCAGACTCTGGGTGCCTCTGTTTACCCTCCTGTGGAACAGCAGGACCACCAGGAGAATTAGATGAGCTGGAACAGCCACTAGCTCGTGGAACGTGCTCACCAGGCTGCCTCTTAATTTCTGTGATGATCAGTAAAGCTTTGAGGGCAAATGTGAGACAGAGCATGCATTGCCTTCTGTGTTCCTCAGAAAGTCAAAGCTGTCCACTCTCTGCACCCAGCCCTGGGGCCTGCATGTCATCTCCCATTCTTGTCACATCCCCGTGTCACTGTGGCTGGGATGCCTGTGAGGGCAGATGTTGCCCCAGGCCTTGGCACAGCAGCAGGCAGATGAATGGGGGCTGAGGGGTCCTGCTGAGTCTGACAGGCTGTGGGGGTAAATGTCCTGATGCTCAGGGTCAAGCCCTGGTTACAGAAGGACACCTTGGCTGGCGTGGGGTGCAGGGTAGGACTGTGCCAGGAACAACTCACCATCCAGGTTGCTGGTGGTAGTAGGATGAGGGGCATTCAACACATTTCCACATCTGAAATGCCAGTGTAAGAGGCAGCGGTCTAGGAGACATAGAAGAGGTGTGTGTGTGTGTGTGTGTGTGTGTGTGTGTGTGTTGGAGATGGATCAGGGGTGGGACAGAGTCACAGGGGGTGGACAATGGGACAGGACCCAAGTTCCAAGAAACCCATGAGGAGGCTGCTACCCACATGTGGGCAGCAGAGGACCAAAGGACCTAGTTGAGGATGGTGGCAGGAAGGATAGAGATGTTTCCAAAGCCCAGGAGGCCACAGTTCACTTAGAGATTGACTGACCTTGGGCAGAGTCAGAGGGAGGAGTGTTAGCAGATGCCCAGGTGCATGACTTGGCCAGTGGTGAGTGGTTACAGAGAACAGAGGGCAGGAAAGAGCACTCTGGCCTTTAGTCTGGTGTGAGGGGCCTCAAGACACCTGGGAGAGATGCCCAGAGGGTCTGGAATCTTGGACAAAGACCTGGGTGTGGAGGCAGGAAACTCCATGGATGAAGAGGGGAGGCTCCTGAGTGCCCATATGCCTGGTCCACAGAGGGAGGGCGGAAATCAACAGAAGTGTGGGGATGTGCAGAGTACCTTGGGTGGGGCAGGGAACCAGCCCTGAAGGATGCCTGAGTATGAGCGAGTAGCAGAGAGAAGTGAAGGGGGTAAAGAACTGGAGACAGAAGCAGCCTATAACCACAGCAGAGGAAGGGTGAGGATAGAACACAGATGAATGTTGGGGCTCACTAGCATCAAGGTGTTGGGTATCTCACCAGTGAGTCAGGGCTTTCCCCCTGTAGGTGAGTGGAGCACTGTGTAGTTTTGAGCACAAGAAAAACTCAATTAGAACTGTGCTGAGTGACAAACTTTTCAGCATCAGTGTCCAGGTGTCTGTCCATGGGGCCTTGGGACTCTCACATTCCAATCCATGTGGCTTTAGCCTGGTATTCAGGACTCTGGTCCTGTCTGTGTGACTCTGCCGCTGTTCGGATCTACCTCCACCACTGCCTCCCACCAGCCCACTCACCCTTAGCCGGGCGTTCATTCAGTTGTGGAGATACAAGTCCAAGTGGGAAGCAGCTATGGGGTGGATGAAGGGTCCAGCTAGCCCCTTTCTTCTCCATCTTCATCCTTGGAGAAAGCTCCGAATACCATGGAAACCACCACTTTCCTGCACAGTTGGCCCTGTTCTGCTGTTAAAAGGATGCCTGTGACTTAGGAGCACTTTCTGAGCTCCGTGCCACGTGCCAGATACTAAGGTAGGCATGTTCTATGCATCGTCTCCTCTAATGCTCTTCAGACTTTTGAGTGCATTCTCATTGCACCCATTTCACAGATGAGGGGATTGAACATCAGAGAGGTTATGTGACCTGACCATAATCACACAGCTGGGGGATTTTATCTGGGATTTTTAATGCAGGCAGACAGCAAATTTTTTATTTTCTTTTTGCAGTGCTGGTCACAGAACTCAAGCCTCAGGCATGCTAGGCAGGTGCTTTACTACTGAGTTACATACTGAGCCCAAGTTTTATCACTTTACCATTGTCTTTCAAGCAGAGCTGGGATTCTGAGGTTTCCCAGTAGCTGCCTGTCCCTCCCCCCAACCCCCACCCCCTGCATCAGCTATAGGAGGCTGCACGTTGAAACATCTCCTAGATGCCTTTCGGGAAGTGGGGGACAGCTAGTTACCTCCTGGTGGGGATCCCAGTGGGGTATTCACAAGCTGTGCGTGATACTGAGGTCATCACTTACTTCTGCCAAGCCTCTATTTCCTTATCTGCAAACTGTTACAGTGATGAGAAGAAAAGGAGACAGGCACTTAAGCATCCAGCGCAGTGCCAGGCAACAGGGAGAGGCCCAATAACTGTGGTCATTAGAGTCCTATCACAGCCCTCCTTGTCAAGATAAGGTGGTGGCTCCATGGGCCCGCGAGCTGCTTGGCTAGGCAGGTCTTACCAGGTGCCAGTGGCATGTGTGTGCTCGGAGATGAAGGACAGAGTATTAATCTTTCACCGTGGAAGCCATGCATTATTAATTGCGTTATTCTCAGACTTCTAACCGGGGTCGGGGGCCAGAGCCATATATGGAAGACGGGGCTCAGCCTCCGCTTCTCCTCAAGTGCCTCCCTAGTCCTCGAGTTGCCATGGAGTCCCAGAGGCAACCTGATAGGAGATGCCCGAGGCGACGCCCGGGGCTCAGCCCCACCTCCTGTCCTGGGTCTGCAACCCGGCTCCTGGCTACGCCAGAGTCCAGAGCTCGCCTTGGACCACTCATTTAAGAGCCTGGAGTGGTGGTGGTGCTGGTGCTGGTGGTGGTGATGGTGGTGATGGTGGTGATACTGGTGGTGGTGGTGGTGTGTGTGTGAACCTTGGGGAACAGGAACGGGCATCCTCCGGGTAGTCGGTTGTGTGAATGGCGCTTGCTGAAGGGTTCGGGCCCTGCTGCGCGGTGCTTTCCCGGGAGCGGACGCGGAGCAGGGCCCAGGACCCCGAAACGAGACCTCCGGCCCACGTGCACCCTTCAAGTACCTAGCTCAGCTCGGGGTCCCTGAGCAGGCGGAGAAGGGACCGGCACGGGCCGCTGCGGGCGCGGAGCTCTGGGGCGGGGCCGGCCGCCCGCCAGCCGGTTGGTTTCCCTTGCCTAGCTCAGCCCGGGGCTCCGCGGGGCGGGTCGGGTCGGGGCGGAGCGCGGGGCGGAGCCGGGGCTGCGGCGGCCGCGTCAGAGCTGTACTCCAGCTGCCCCGCGGCGGCTCAGGCTCTCCCCGAACGCCCAGCACTGCCGAGGACCCGGACCGACCCGCACCCGCACGGGCTTCGCCGCAGGCTCCCCTCGCGCCTGGGCTGCGCGACCATGGCAGACAAGGAGACCGGCGGAGGCGACAGCGGGTCCCGAGGTGAGTGCGGGGCGAAGGTCCTGCGGCTGCAGGGGGAGGGCTGCGGAGGCCCGCTCCCCGCAGCCTCTTGCAGGCAATGGACCTTCGCAGGCAGATCAGGAAACCTGCGCCCTGGGCGTCCGAGGTGGCCCGCCGTTAAGCGCTAGGTTTTGGCAGGGGTGCGGGCGCTGCGAGGAGCTCCGCACCCCCAGATGGGGCATTCTGTCTGTGCCCGACGCGGGGTGGCGCCTCGGGCGGCTGCGGCCAGAGTCCGGGTGAGCGCCGCCCCTCCTGTGGTTCCCTGCACTGTCCTGGGGTTGCCCGCCCTGGCCGTGTAGATGGCCGGCTCCGAGGCTGCTATCCCGCGGTTCACTTCCGTGACTCAGCGAGGCCAGAGAGGGAAACTGGGGGAAACAGGAGATTTGGACCTGTCCCCTCACCCACCTTCTGCCCTGGTCGGACTCACGTCGTAGGAGTGGGGGCTGCAGCCTTCAGCTGAATGACTACCCACCTGCATCCCCACGCCTCGCCAAGGATTCTCTAGGCTAGAGAAGGACCAAGCGGCGGGGTCTCTTCTTGTCAGGGTTGGGGGTTGCCAGTGTGGAGATTGCATTTTGTAAATGTGGAGTCTCTTTAGAAAGCGTGATTAAGACTCAGACAGAGGAAGAACCAGAGAGGACTGGGAAAGGGCCCAGGGAAAGAGCAGGAACAGCTCTTGGAGCCCAGTGCTGTAAATCAAAGCTTCACCCTTGAAGGAGACAGCCGGCCGGTGGAATGGATTCCAGTCTTCCTGTGCTACCCAAGAGGGGAAAGTTGGGCGCAGGAGGCGCCTCACATCCCCAGCCTGCAGCAGGGCTTTGGTGGTGGCAAGCGCAGGAGCTGAGAGGTCTAGCAGCTTTCTCTGGAACTCCAGATAAGCTGGCCTGCAAGAGTGAAATTAAAATACACGGCCATAAGGGAAACCCAGCCAGGAAAGGGGCTCTTGGCTCTGCTGGGACTCTAAGACCTGGGAAACGGAGTCTAGCAGCAGCACAACCACTGTTGGCACTGCATCCCTGTGTTGCTGTAGGTGGCCTCTTCCCCACCTTCTGCAAGCCCGGAGCTGCACCTGCCCCCTCCCCAGCCCATTGTTCCTGCGGATCTGGGAGGCGCCTCCCCACACGCACTGCAGTGGTGGGGGAGCTCAGGGTGGGGGCTGGGGATCCTGACCCTGCTCAAGCTTGGGAGGGGCGGTGCAGAGTCCAGGCCATGGCCAAACACGCACTGGGAATCTGCTCCTCTCCTGGTCTTCTCTGACTGGCCAGCAGGACCAGTGGGCTGGCAGCTGGCTTTGTCTGAGCATCACTCAGCAAGTGGATCGACTCATTTCCCCCCATTTCTTTTCTTTGAATTTGGAGAGAAAATGTAGGATGATCAGAACTGCTTGAAGCTCGAGAGTTAGTGCGCCTGTTTCCTGTATCTTATGCTGCGAGAAAGAGTAGGTGGTTGTATCAGATGCAAGGTTGGACGTAAGACTTGTCAAATCAGAATTGCCAGCAGGGATGGGCACCCACTCCTCAGCAGTTACATCTTGAAAATCACTTTAAGAGCTCTGCTCCTGCCTTCACTCACACACACACACACACACACACACACACACACACACACACACAGAGCCAGGACTGGGAGAAAGTCCCACCCTTGATGAGGAAACATGCAGGGTTTGCTGGGCCATCTGCCACCGCTTCCCTAAGTCTGTTCTACTGTGTTTCTTCCCTTCCTGTGAGTTTGAGGTGGTCAGTGAGAACTCCAGGCTCCAGGCGTGTGGGCTTACGACGAAGCAACCCGAAGAGCAGGCCATTCCTGGCAGTTCACTGTGCCTTTCTGGGTTGTCACTTCTTTATCTGCAAATGGGGGATATTTATAGCATCTCGTAAGAGCAGCATCTACTCACCCTCCTTCCCCCCATCTGTTTCTAAGGTATGCTAATTGTGTGCTCTGGGATGGGCAGTGAACATGAATTATTTATCTTTTTAAGCATGTTACCAGAATTTCCTTTGTTGGTGGGAGATTTAAACGTAAATTGGATGACTTGTGCAAGGTCATACATATAAGAAGTTTTGATTGGGATCCAGGCCATCTGATTCCGGGAGCCTTTCAGCCCTAAAGTAGCCCTCATGGATATGGTCAGATGTTGCCATCCTGTTAGGGTATAAAATGGTTGCTGAGGTAGGTGGTCCATTGGAGAGTGGCACTGGACTTTAGAGATGAGATCTTTACCATCCTGGCAGTATTAATTAAAACAAACATTTAAATAGTGACATTTGTGGAGGACTTAGTGTATGATGAAGCTTGGGAGTATTGAGTTACTCATTTAGCTCTGACCACACTTGTTGATTTAATGACTCAATGAGGGGGCTCTGTGACCTCTGTTTTGCTATTCTGCTATGGAACAAAGGGACTGAGTGGTGCACTGGAAGGGGGATGCGGGAGTTCTAGGGCTGGACTGTTGGACTTGGGGTGCAGATCAAATTGTACACCCTCCTGTAGCACATGTGTGGCATGCCATAGGCCCCTGGGGAATTGTGTTGAGTGCTTGGGTGAATGGGAGTTTGATTCACAGACTGGCTTCCCTGTTGCCTCTGGCCATCAGACTACAGATAGAAGGGAAAGGGCCTCAGTTGCAACTCCCAAGGGAACCAAGGAGAAGTCAAAGTGATGCTCTGGGTACCACAACTTAGGATTCTGGGATCTCCAACATCAGCCCCTGCAGCTGTGCTCCCTGCACGGTGGTTCCCATATCCCCCATTGCATGTCCTCCCCCTGCAACATCTTGTACTTCTTAGAACCCAGGTATCTCTGCAGCTCCTTCCTGCCTGGAACGTTTGCCTTTGTATAGCAAACTCCTACCGAGCCTTCAAAACTTAGTTCAGGTGCTACCTCTCCGGAAGCCTTCCTGGATTTTAGCATCTAAGTGAGATACATCTGTGTAATCTTAAAGCCTCTGGTACTTAACTCCTGTGATATCAGCTAGTGTTTTTTGAGAGCCCGTGGTGTGCCCCTTGGTGTATATATCCCATTCGCTTCTCAGCTAGGTGGGTTACCATCACCCCATTTTGCCAGTGAGGCAGTTGAGAGCTGTGGACAAGCCAATGATTCGTCCAGTGGATGGAGGCGGCATATGAGTTAGTCATGGAGCCTAAAAGCTATGCTTTCTTAGGACCTTTTCTGTCCACAAGGGCAGGGGCTATGTCTTTCATTTCTATATTCTTAGCGTTCAAGCATGTGCTCAATCAGTGTTTCCCTGTGTGGAGTATGAGGCAGCAAGCTGTGAGGGTCACAGCAGCAGGGGACGGCATTCATGTCCTGGCCTCTTAACAGTGCCACTTCTGCCAACTCAGATGCTCAGCAGTGGGCCAAGCTGGAGAGGGAGGCGGGTGGGGCCTGGATGATCTCCGAAGAGATGCGGCTTTAATGCCAGCAAGCCTCTCTCTGAGTGACGACTCCATCTTGCGAGGGTGGAATGCACTCCTGTCTTATAAATAGGCGTCTTTGGTAAGGGAGAAAGCTTCTTTATTACTGCTGTGCATAATTAGCGTGGCAGGCAGGAATCAGGGCCTTTTAATGAATGAGCAGCATGTGCCAGAGAGGGAACGCTGCCCCCATGGGCACACAGGGCCTGGCTGGGCCTGGGCATCCCCAGAGAAGAGAGGGGAGTGTCAAGCAAGGAAACCAGCCCCTGCGGCAGGCCCTGAGCACCTCTGCTGCGTTCCTGGGGTGGTAGATGGCTCCGGCTCCTATGTTCCTCCCCAGAGGTGCTGTCATATACACTGTCGGTGGATAAGACCCAAGGACGCTGTTGTGCAGAGACTCCAGCTGGACTTGACTTTCCCCATCTGTGAAATGGGGTAATGCCTGATCTTTGGGGGCCATAGTGGAGTTATAGACTGATAGCAGATGGCCTTGTGACTCGTCCAGCCTTTGCCCATAGGAGGAAGACAGCGGTGGCCTTTGCATCTCTGTCCTGATGCCCACTGGGATCACTGTTTCTTGTGTGAGATGGGCGTGAGTCAAGCTGGTCTGTTTTCCTTGGGGGTTTTGGGGGCAGGGAAGGTTCTCCTCTGATATCTCTCGGTATTGGGGCTGGCTGGTGGCGTGTTGAGACTCTGATTACTTTAGGCCAGTGACACTCCTCTCTTGGAAGCAACCCCTTTGGAAATTGTGTGAGTATCCCCTCAGCTCTTTCTCTATTCCTACAGATTCCACAGTGTGTGTGTGTGTGTGTGTGTGTGTGTGTGTGTGTGTAGGGGGCTGCGCTGGCTTTCAGGAAGCTGTATGTAGGTAGCCACTCCTACATACAGCCTGGTCTTGGGATGATCCTTTAGGGTAAATTACCCAGGGTTCTCCTGTAGGGCTCTCCTGGAAGGCTTCTCAACAGTCCTCATCCCCCAGCTTCGTCCCAGGCCCGCTTCATCAGGACTTCTTCCAGTGTGCCGCCCACCTGTGAGCCCGAGTGTCCCACACATCCCACGTAGGCCTGCCGCATCCAGAGTGGGACAGGGAGCAGCGGACAGGTTACTCCCTTGCATTGGGTTGTCTGCGTCAGCAGATCTTCCTTAAACATCAGCACTGTGCTGAATATGTTGCTGGTATGGTATCATTACTTTTTTTTTTTTTTTCCTTTTAACATGGTTTCTCACTATGTTGCCAGGTTGGTCTCAAACTCCTGAGCTCCAGTGATCCTCTTGCTTCAACCCCTGAGAGCGGAGACTAGAGTTGTACACCATCATGCCTGGCTCTACTGTCATCTTCTTTGATTCTTTTTTTTTTTTTTTGCGGAACCAGGGATTGAACTCAGGCCTTTGCACTTGCCAGGGAAGCGCTTATTCCACTGAGCCATCTCCCCGGCCCTCTTCTTTGATTCTTACCAATGTCTTACAAAGTAGGTGGTTCTGCACAGGGCAGAGCTGAGGTTCAGGGTCACTTAGGTTCATTTGCAGGGTCACATACTTCCTCAAGATGTAGTGAGAGTAGCTGAGGCTGTCAGCTCCAGGCGTATCATGTCCTCAGGACTGCTTCCCCAAATCGGGCTGTTTGAGGTTCCTTGCTGATGCCACCAGATATATGACCCCTCCCCCAAACTATGAGTTACTGATTCTCCTCAAAATAATCTACTATCCAAAAGTTGCATTTACTTCAGGTAGAGTATTTATATCAGTTCCATGAGTAGAAATCCTTTTGTTTAAGTATTTTATTTATTTTTTTAAGATTAAAAGTACTACAGTTGTTTTAATAACTATTAAAAGACTGATTTTTACAACTCATAGTACATATGTTTTTTAATATTAATTTTATTGAGAAAGAAGTAGCAATGAGACAGTTTCAAAACAGGTTAGGAGGACAGT
>NDGN011468305.1:0-13783 GCA_002564285.1 Tympanoctomys barrerae
AAAATTAATAAAAAAATAAATTTTAGAACAGGGTCCTAAAATTATTATCCTCCCCCATCTCCTATGATAGAGCAGCCCCCACACCAGGAGGCGTCCAACCTAGGCTCCGTTTTAGGGGGCGGAGCTAGGTGGGAGTATCCGATCTGTCCGTCAACGGGCCAATCACCACCTCAAAGGGGCGGAGATTTTAAGAATTTGTTTTTCGTCCCTCCCTGTGGAAGTACGTCTGTTAGGGCGCCGTTCAAACGGACCAATGAGAGCGCGACCTTCCTGTGTTTAGTCCTCACCCATTGGTTGGAGGTCGTCGTGCCTTTCCACCTTGTCCCGCCTCCTGTCCCACCCCTTCGCACACAAGATGGCGGCGCCCAGGGGAGCGGAGGCCGCGTTTGGAATTTGCTGAAGCTGATTCCCTTTCCTGCTGTTCTTTGGGCGCCAAGCGCCACGAGCAGGAGGACGGGGGCCGGGCGGGGACAGGGGCACCTGCGTGGCTGGACGGCGAGCCCTCGCCCAGCTGGCGCCGCCCCCACCCGGCCCCGGCCCCGGCCCCGGCGGCGTCGCGTCTCACTCGTGCCCGTTCTCCTCCAGGTCTGACCCCTTACTTGGCCGCCGTACGCCACACGAGGCCTCCAGGGCTGAGTTCTCTCCTCCAGCTCGGGCTCGCCTTCACGTTAGAGATGTCCAGCCTCTACCCTCCTGACCAGCCCGCTTTCAAAACCAGGACTCCTGGAGCGGCGCCTGGCCCCCTTTGCCTCTCCTAAGACTCCACTTCAGCCCACGCCTTCCTTAGATCTTGGTGCCCCCTGGGTTAGAGACTGTTCATTTCCTTCAGGGACTCCTTGACAGCGACCTCAACTCGGGAGCCAGCCTTCTCTTTTGGACTAACCTCCATACCCTTGTCATGGAGGCTGTGTACGTGGTAGCGAACGGGGTGGGCCTGGTGCTGGACGTGCTGACCTTGGTGTTGGATCTCAACTTCCTGCTGGTGTCCTCCCTCCTGGCTTCCTTGGCCTGGCTCCTGGCATTCATCTACAACCTGCCGCACACAGTGCTGACCAGTCTTCTGCACTTGGGCCGTGGTGTTCTGCTTTCACTGCTGGCCTTGATTGAAGCTTTGGTAAGGTTCACCTTTGGAGGCTTGCAGGCTCTGTGTACCCTGCTCTGTAGCTGCTACTCCGGCCTGGAAAGCCTAAAGCTCCTGGGGCACTTGGCCTCCCATGGGGCGCTGCGGAGCCGCGAGCTCTTGCACCGGGGTGTCCTCAATGTGGTCTCCTGTGGGCATGCTTTGTTGCGCCAGGCCTGTGACATCTGTGCCATTGCCATGAGCCTAGTGGCTTATGTGATCAACAGTCTGGTCAACATCTTCCTCATTGGCACGCAGAACCTCTTCTCCCTGGTGCTGGCCCTGTGGGATGTTGTGATGGGGCCTCTTTGGAGGATGACAGACATTGTGGCTGCGTTCTTAGCCCACATTTCCAGCAGTGCTGTGGCCATGGCCATCCTTCTTTGGACCCCCTGCCAGCTAGCGTTGGAGCTGCTGGCCTCAGCTGCCCGCCTCCTGTCCAGCTTTGTGCTTGTCAATCTCACTGGTCTAGCTTTGCTGGCTTGTGTGCTGGCAGTGACTGTGACCATGTTGCATCCAGACCTTACACTAAGGCTGGCCACCCGAGTGCTCAGTCAGCTCCATGCTCGGCCGTCCTACCACCGGCTCCGAGAGGATGTTGTTCGGCTGTCTCGTCTCGCTCTGGGATTGGAAGCTTGGCGCCGAGTCTGGAGTCGAAGCCTACAACTGGCAAGCTGGCCGAATCGAGGTGGGGCACCTGGGGCTCCCCAAGGTGGCCCTAGGAGGGTGTTCCCAGCCAGGATCCTAGGACATGACCCCCTTCCTGAAGGAGCCCCCAGGTCAGCGGCAGAGGAGGAGGCAGTCAGGATCATCAGAGAAACTCCTGCCCGGGGCCGGGAGAGGCTGAACGAGGAGGAGGCCACAGCTGGGCAAGACCCGTGGAAGTTGCTGAAGGAGCAAGAGGAGCGGAAGAAGTGTGTCATCTGCCAGGACCAGAGCAAGACTGTGCTGCTCCTGCCATGCCGACACCTGTGCCTGTGTCAGGCCTGCACCGAAATCCTCATGCGCCACCCTATCTACCACCGCAACTGCCCACTCTGCCGCCGGGGTATCCTTCAGACTCTCAATGTCTACCTCTGAAGACGCCCTCTCTGCCTGTCACCCTCCGTGCTCCATGAAGGCACCTGCGCTAGGACAGCCTCGGCGCTTCACCTCTGTCCTGAATCCCTTCCTGTCTCCCTGGCTGCCTTGCCAAGCCTCAAGCCATACATCCGGAACTTGGTTGCACATGGGACAGTCTGGAAGACTGCGTCTAGCTGGGGCAGGTTAAGATAATTCTCTGTCCAGGGGGGAATTGTGTAATGCCGAGGGTGGTGAGTATGTCACTATGCAAGGGCTCTGATGCTGTTGGCTGTGCTCTGTGGCCGACCCAGGGTACACCTAGATGCCAGCCTCAGGGGTCAGCCCCTCTCTGCCTCTGATTTTTCTGTTGGGAATTTGTAGGTTCTTTCCCCGCCTCCTTCCTGCTCCTGCCCACTGCCCCAGCATTTGCAGCCACAACACATCAGTGTCATTTGGGTATTTTGGCAACTCAAGGGCCTTGGAATGATCTTGAACCTGTGTTCAGCCAGAACCTCTCGGCCCTTCTAGGTATGAGGGTAGAATCTCTCAGGTGCCCTTAGAGCCACTTCTGCCTGTCATGATCTTAGGAGGCTCCCTCCTGATCTGATCAAAAAGCTGGGCTCAGGCATTTAGCCGTGGTGGATATGGGGGACATTTCTGCCTGGCTTTGGGACCATACATCCTGGGGCACCCAAGCTCTATGGAGAGCCTCAGGAAAGCCAACCAGATTTCCACTCATTCCGCTTTCACTCCCCACATCACATGACAGTGGCATTCCTTTTGTTTCTCCTTCACATTGGGGAAGGCAGACTACATATTTCATAGGGTCCAGGTAGAAGGAGCCAGGGTCTAGGGGCATGTAGCTCCCTGAGGGGCTGCCCAGTTTCTGGTAAATAAAGTTAGGTTGACAGCTCTGACAGTGTGTGTCTCCCTGTGGGCAGTTGGTCAAGTTAACAGAGGTGGCGGCAGGGTTTTTGGCTCTGCAGAAGTGTGGTCTTCTGAGAGTGCTGTGCTCAGGGGAGAGTGTGCCAGGTGGGGCTGGGTTACCGCTTGCCACCTCTGATTTGTCCTGATGATCACACAGCTCTGGGAAAGCTTTCCCCAACTCTTCTGTGTTTTGTTTCTTCCCAGAATTATGTCCTTCTGGAGCAGAATGTGAATTTCCTAACTCTGGAGTATGCCTTCCCAGGGGGAAACTTGGGGCCTGGCTGCCTGGAGTCCAGTCTACCCTCTGATCCCTGTAGGAGCTGGTGCTTGTTTCTGTGTCTTTTGGCTCCAAGCCGGGCACTGTGAAGGGCTGAAGCCTGGCTGAGGGATCTGGTGGGGTGCAGACAGCAGGCGCCCAGGAGGCCTGAGGCATGTCTGGTGCATTTGGGGCCCAGTCCCTGTTGATCAAAGCTGCCCTCACATGACCAGCAGGAGGAGGGGCACCTCCCCATAATTGCATATCTAGGAGGACAGTGCCTGGGACTGTTGTCTAGAACTGGGAAGGAGAAGGATGAGTACTGAGGATCTCAGGAGAGGCCCCTCTGCTTGGGGTGAGAGGCCGAGCAGCCGAATGAGAAACCCTAGTTTACTGGTTATTATGTTGGGTGGAGGGTATGGCTGGGCTCTGGAGGTGGCTTGGGAAGTGAACCTCCAAGGAGCTTTGTGGCAGTCCACTCAGGATGTGCGGCGCACAGCAGGAGAGGGGAGGCAATGTCATTCCTTCTCAGCCCTGGACAGGGAGCTGAGCAAGAGGAGGCTTAGCTCTTTCCACTCTGTTTAATGCGGACATAAACATTTTATGAGGTTAGATAAACTTCCTGAGCTGGGAGCGAAGGACCCCATTTTCCTCCACCCTCATCTAGAATTCCTTTGGCAAGCTTGAATAGGCTTTCTCCTAACCACATCTTAAAATCCCTGGTTATTGCTGCATTCTGGGGCTGGTGGGTCCCCTGGTGGCCATCTCAGAAGCCACTTACAGCCCGGAGCCCACCTGAGACCAGAGAAACAGCCATGAAGGAAAGTTCCATTTTCTTGTTGGACCTGGGCAGGGGGATGGCTGGTGAAGGCAGCCCCTTGGTGGCTGGAGACCCTCACCAGGACACCCCCATCCCCCAGGCATGCGGGCTGGGTCACAGCTTGCACACCAGGTGGCGCTCTGTAGAGCAGCTTTCACTCCTCTGAGCCCCATTCCTTTATCTTCTGCCCCCTGGCTCCATCCCCCCTTTTGCCTGTGTATCCCGTCATGATGCTTAGAAACAGGGCTTCCCCATCCCTAATGAAAGACGGAAGCCAGGAGGAGGGTTTTGTAGATTTATTGAGTGATCCTTGAGTTAAGGGCTGGCCCTGGGAGCAGGAGGGATGGAAGATGAAGGGGAAGACCAGGAGGAGAGCACCCCACCTTGTAGTTCTGGCCTTGAGTAGCCAGGGACCGACACTTGCCAGCGCGACAGACTCCTGACTTGGGCAGAAATATAGCCCCGCGCTGCTTGCAGAACCTAGGGACCCCGGACTCCACTGCCCCAGCCACTCAGTTTTCCAGGGGGGACCAGCCCACCTGGATGTGCGTCAGCGTTGGGCCCCCAGCTAGGAACCACAGCGCTAGGCAAATACTGGAGAGCTGTGCCAGTCGGAGTAGACAAGAAATCCAGAGAAGGTGCTGTCTGTCTTGATGCTTGCATAGATGCCAATGTAATCGCCCACACCCACCTGCACCCACACCTGGTCCTCGGGCTCCAGTCTCACCATGGCGCCCCCTGAGAGTGAGGCTGGCTTGGGCCACCCCCCGAAAAACTGGAAGAAAGAGGCGATGGATTCGCCGTTCTTGACGAGGTCAAACTGCAGGCTGGCCCGGTAGACGGTGGCGTGGACGGCGAAGTAGTACAGCCCGGGCACCTGGCAGGTGAACTTGCCCGTGGTGGCGTCGTAATGACCCTGCTCATTCACCAGCACGCGGTCGAAGGGCAGGGGTGCGTCGGCTGGCGGTGGCACTCGGCTTTCGGAGCGCTTGGCGCTGAAGGCTGAGCGCGGGGGCACGGCGCACTCCCCGGCAGGCCCAGCTACGCCCATGGGGCCCGCCTCTCCTCGCGGCCCAGGCTCCCCGCGTGGCCCCGGCAGTCCTGCGCGGAACGGCAAGGTTAGGGTGCGGAGAATCCCGGCCTACCGCGCAGCGCAGCATGATAGGGCGCCCTCAAAGGCCCTCTCCTCGCAGCCGCCACCTCCCCGCTAAGTGCTTCCCTCTACCAGGCACTTTGTCTCCGCATCCTGCAGGGCTTGGGGCACGTCTGAGGGGCTGGGCAAAGCGGTCCCCGGAGTGCGGGTTGAGTCACTCCCCCAGCCTGCCTGTGCGACTCGGATGGCGGGGGAGCAGCGCCCCCTGGCCGGAGCCCCGACCCCACAGGCCTGGAAGCTAGCTGAGGAGGCCAAGGAACAGGACCAGAGGGGGCATCAAAGATGCCTTCTTACCTGGCCTCCCACCCTCGCCCTTCTCGCCTGGAACCCCAGGCGCGCCGTCGCGGCCATCGCGGCCGTCGCGACCTGGCAGGCCCTGGCTGCCGTGGTGGCCTGGTGTGCCTGGAAGGCCGGGATGCCCTGGACACAGGCTGGGGATCTTGTTGTCATCCAGTGGGGCCGAGCCGGATGCCAGGCCCAGAAACAGCAGCGTGAAGAGTGGCCTCATGATCCTGGCACCTGGATCCCGAACGCCAGGGTCCTTTTGTAATCTGTGGCCCGGGCAGGACCAGAGTGGGGACTCATAATCTTGGGACACGCCTCGCTACCCCACCCCTAGGATCCCCGCTGGTTCCCACCCCTGCCAAGCTCCTAAGGCCAGGCCAGCGGCAGCACCAGGGGGTGAAGCCGCAGGCGCCCCAGACCCCTGAGCCTGGGGGAGGGCAGGCGGGAGGAGAGGAAAGGCCAGCACTGTCGCCCTGCCCACCCCAGCCGGCGCCGGGAGCCCCACAGCCCCCTCCCCCACCCCTACCCCTCTGCCAGACTCACTGCTCCGGGCTCCCCTGCTGTTTGTACTCTGGATGGCTTCCTTTAGGGCGCTGCCTGTCCGGACCCTCCAGCTGGCCCTGCTTCAGCCCTGTGCTTCTCCCCAGTCGAGTACCCCACTACCCTGGCGTTGCCTGGTTCGCTCCCTGCCTGCTCCACTCCTCCCAGACTCCAAAGGAAACCAGTTGTTCAGGGCTCTGGGCCGGGAAATAGCTGGGAAATAACTCGTGGTGTCGCCCGGCGGGCTGCCAAACTTTGTGGGGAGAAAAGGGGGGAGGAATGCTTGAGCTGGGCATGGAGAGACTGAACCATGGGAGACAGGGCTCCTCCTGCTCCCAGAGGCAGGAGGGAGAGATGGTGCCGCGACAGTAGTCAGGGACAACTGAACCAGCAGAGAGCCAGGCTTGGAGCAGGGCCTGCCACATCAGTAGGCACAGACTGTAGTTTGTTAACTAAGTGAGAAAACTGAAGGACAGATGAACTTGAAAAGACAGACAGATAAGGGCAAGGTGCAAGAGGGGAAGCTGGGGCAGAGATGTGGATGCGAAACTGTCTAGATTGCTCAGTGGCACCCCTGGGGGGTCCTCTGGCAAATGAAGGGGCAGGAAGGAGAGTGAGGGTGGGGGTATTCTATAAAGCTGTGGTTTGGGGGCTCTTCTTCCCCTGGGAGTCTCTAGCAAAGATCTGTCTTCCTTTGCTGCCTCCCTGCCTGCCCATATAGGGCAGGCAGAGGACAGGGGCTGGCTTCCAGGTCAGGGCTGGGCACACACTTCCAGGCCAGTGGCCTCAGGCAGCCTGTTACAGTTAAAGGGCCATGGGGTGCCCAATAGGGCCAGGCCAGACTGACACTGGCGCTCTGCCTCCTGGCAGACAGACCTGCAAGGGGGAAGGATGCTGCCTAGGGGGGTACAGCGAGGCACAAACAGCCCACAGAGGAGCCTCCGGAAATTCTGGTAGCAGGGAAGGCTTGTCAGGCTCTGTAGGAGGAAGACATGGGCCTTAGCTACCTGCTCCTCAGTCTCCCTCCCTTTTCTTTGGCCTCCCTGCTGGTCTCTTCCTTTGCTCAAGCACCTTGTAGCTTCTGAGGGTATCCGTGACTTCCTCCTGGGTGGCCATGCCCAACCAGATGTTTGGGAAGGCTGTGGTGTTGTAGCTCAGACCTATACACATCTCCACCTGGATGGGCTCACAAGCCAGCACTGCAGGGGCGGGAGAGAGGAGGGTCATAGTGGGCATGGGCCACATTAGTGCTCTGGGCTCTTGCTGCTACAGAGGTCAGGCTGGAGCAGTGAGAGCCTGGGAGGTAGTGGGGAGGGATGTAACATCCACGGAGGACCCACTCTGTCCTCGCCAGGCGGCTCCAAGCATCATTTGCCAGCCCTGGGTGTCACGGAGCACCTGTTTGATCTAAGGGAACATGTAGAGGGAAAGTTCTGGAAGAAACTTCCCCATTTCAGGTAAAAATCTCAACTTTGCATCTGAAATGGGCTGTGGAGACTGTATGTCAAAGGTGGCTGTTTCCCACCTTGAAGCCCCTATCACTGATCCCCAGAATCCTGTGTCACTCTGAGGTGATGCTAAGTACCACTGCCCGTCCAGCTGAAAGCCCCTGTAGGACTCTGGAAAGTGACCCCAGAGTCAGAAGTGTGAGGTCCAGCCAGCTGCACACCTCACACCAGGAGGAGGGCAGGGGATGTTGGGCAGCATGCTTGGTAGGATTTCTGTGAGTTGGACATTCAGCGTGCCGGTGTAGGCTCCTTACCTGGGGGTGGAAGCAGGAGGCTGCTGCAGTTGTCCTTGCTGCTGTCTGCACAGTCTCTCCACCAGTGACACATCCACTGCACATCCCTACACCCTCCGTCCTGGCAGAAGAGCTCTCTGGGCCCACAGGGGTCTGCAGGCACAGGGGACATGGTGGTTCCCAGGGACATACCTCTACCACCCTCCGTGTGCCTCAACCATGTCCAGAGCCCATCCCTGTTCTGCTACTGCCCACACCCGCTCACCCAGGAGCACCTACTCTCTGTGGTATTCAAGGCCCGGTAGCTGGCTGAGAAGCCCCTGCTGCTGAAGCCGTGCTCTGTCCTGAAGAGCACAGCCAGTTCCTGGTGTGGGGAGCTGAGGTCGGAGGGGGGCTCCGCTCCACAGAACCTGCCCAGAGCAGAGAGTTGTCCTGGGCGTGGGCCCCCTGGCCAACTGCTGGGGCTCTGAGTTGGGTGCCCGGCCAGCCAGGGGTGATGGGAGGCATAGTCGCTGGCTTATGGAACTCAGGCTCTGATGAGAAGGAACCACATGTTCAGTACACAAAATATTAAACTGTTAGCACTGGAGCCACTTGGTGTGGGGATAATCAGGGTGGCGTTGTGGGGAAGGTGCAAATGGCCCCACAGGGTGGCAGAACAGAAGGGCCTCCTGGACAGGGGGCTGTCAAGCGTCAGCTCTCCCCTAGCTGCGTACCTGCCCAGGAGGCTGAGGGCCCCAGCACTGCTGGCCTCATACACCTCCACATAGTCCGACTTGCATCCGTCTTGTGCATCCAGGCTGAAGTTGAGGAACTGCAGTTCTACACCGTGTCCCGTAGGCACTGAGATACGCCAGGTGCAGAGCTGGGGGAGACAAGGATGGGGTACTGGGGTCCTTCCTGAGCTGGGCCTCCTGCTGGCCACTGCTCACCTAACTCATCATTGGGGCTCTTAAGGTAGGAAGGACCTTTGAAATTCTGGTCTCAGAAATGGATGCGTTACCCAGCTTGGGTGACTGGGTACACGGTGGGTACTTAATGTGCCTGGCTAACCTGCCTGATCTCTGGCCTTGCCAAAGACAGGCAGTATCTACTATGCTGTTCCTGTCCTGCTAGTCTGGATGCTGAGATGTCTCTACATGTGTCCCCGAAGTCCCCTGAGACACTTCACTTACCTGTTGCTGAGGGTACTGCTGCAGGTGGTTAGGAGTAGAAAAGGTGCCTTGGAGCCCGGTCAGGTTCCCCCCACACCCTGCCGAGAAATGGCAGGGCTCATGAATAGCCAGGCCCTCTGCCTCCACTTGGGGCTGGCAGGAGGAGTGTTGGCGAGGCCTCTGGGTAAACAAGTTCTGGGTCAAAAGAATGACCAGGCAGGGAAAGCTGGTGGGAACTGAGGTTTGGGGCTGGACCTAAGCTGGGAGCCCACCCAGAACCTGGATCCATAATCTGAAGATGGTATCCTCCCTGGCCCTGGCCAGACCCATACCAGAGAGTGCAGCGCTGCAGTTGGCCTCATCACTGCCATCTTCACAGTTGGCAAACCCATCACACACTGATTCAGGCAGCAGACACATGAGCTGGTCGCAGGGGAACTCATCTTCGGCACAGCTCCCTGGGGGCGGGCATTTGGGGTCAGAAGCTTTTTTTTTTTTTTTTTTTGTTAGTGCTGGGAGTGGCTGGAGCAGAAGGAAGTGAACAGGCAAAGGCATCTGGGAGGATGGTGGGGAGTCACTTGCCATGGCCAGGGGCTACAGCCTGGTACCAGGCTTGGAAACCAGATGCTTCTATACTGCTATCAGAGACAAAGGCCACCCGGAGGCTGCTGGTGTTGGTGTTGAGAGTGGGAGGAGGCACCTCTCCGCAGACCCTGCAAGAAGCCGGTTGGGGGCCATGAAGGAGGTCTGGAGCTCAGGGTCAGCTGAGGGGAGCTTGCCTAGGCCCTGCAACTATGTTTCCTCCACCCCTGGAGTGGTGTCAGTATGGTCCAAAGGCTGCTTTAATTTTCTCCTGACCTTCCCAACCCCTACACGTTTAGCCCTATAACACTTTGTTAACAGGAAAGATGAGAGTTCTATCTTACAGATTAGAAAACCAAGGTCAGAGAGGAGAAGTGTACTTCCCTAGGTTACATGGAGAGATGGTGGCAGGGTGGGGATCCGGTTCAGCTTCCTGCTGCAGCTTCCTGGCCCTGTCTTTCTGATAGGGTGGGGGTCTTTTTGGGGTAGAAGGACCCACCTAAGAAGGGGGCCATCAGGCTCTGGGGAGATTTCCAAGCGATCATAAAGGCAGGAGGTCACACTTTCTATGCTGAGAGCTTCAATCTTGAGTTGTATTGTGTGGTCTGTGGCCACCTGGATATGCCACACGCAGTGGGTGTTGGGCGGGTAAGGGTCTGGGTAGTTGGGGCTGCTGAAGAAGCCTCTTGGACCAGGAAGGAGGCCCCCACAGGCTGCAAGGATAGGGGTGAGGGTTCAGAAGTCAGAGGGGAGATGCTCTCTCTTCCACCACGCTGCTCTCTGGCCTCCTTCCCTGTGCCGCTATCTTAGGACTAGGTATCCTCAGTACTCACAGGCTTGGTGTGGGGGGCTCATGCCTGCCTCCTGCCTTTGTGTAGCTGCTGGGGAGGTAGTGGTGCTGGTAGGGGTGGTGCTGGTGGTGGACTGTGGGCTCTCTGTGGCTCCAGATGGGGGTGCAGCCTGCAACTCTGGGGCAGGAGGATGGAAAAACAGTATTGAAAGGTGCTGGATCCTTGGGCATGGGAATAGTGGTTCATGGAGTCTTAGTCTAAGGTTCTCCTCCCCAGCAGCCCTCAGGGACTTACGGGCCAGGATGATGGCCACCAGCAGCCCAAGCAGCAGGAGCAGCAGGAGGATGAGAAGGAAGACGCAGAGCCAAGAGAAGTGGCAGTCTGGCTGCATCCTTCGGTGACGCCGACCTGCAGGCAGGCAGAATGAGGTTTGGAGAGCCCCTTCCCTTGGGCATCCCTCACACTGTCCTCAGTTTCTGGGCTCCTGTCCCGTGGTCAGGCCACCCCTGAGATGGTTACCATGCCAGGGAGCTCGGATCCTGTAGTTGGCATCTTGCAGGAAGGCTGGAGGGCAAGGTGGTCCTGCTTCTGGCTCGAAGGCGGGATTGCAGAACTCAGTCTGGGAGGCAGGGGATGGAAAGCTGAGGGCAGGTGTGTCCACAGGGGACACTGGGTCTTAGGACAGTGGTTCTGCATGGCCCTTACCTTGCTCAATTCTGTCACCTCCGTGCAGAGGATCGCATCTGAGTAGTCCTTCATGGCCCAAGAGTCTGCATGGCTTTATAAAGTCCCAGTGATAGCCCAAGACCCCCACGGGCCCACTCCCTGGTCACAAGGTCCCTGTCAAAGAACTACTCCCCAAGGGAAAGGGCTACCCTTTGCAGACCTGTTGGGCCCCTGGCTACTCTGTCTCCGTGTGAGGGAAGGGACAGCGGCCAGAAAGAATTCCGAAAGGCATGCAGGGGTCCCTTAATCCAACTCAGCTGAGGGTGCTGAGGTTAATATTCTGGCACTGGGTGGCAGTTCTTAAAGGCACAGGCAGTGGCTGTGAACACTCAGCAGAGGAAGCCAGGTGCTTGTAGGGATGGGACCAGGGAGCTTGTCACCCCCTTTCTTCCTCACCCAAGGTACTGAGAGAGATCCTGCAGGTGCCGGGAGGGAAGAGAACATGAGGTTGCTTTGCAGATGGCAGGGAGCCTGAGATGGTCTGAGAAAGAGAGAAGCTTGGTGCATGGGGTTGGCAGCTCCAGGGTCTGTGCCTCTTACGGGCCTCGGACAAAGCTAGTTGCCCACCCATCCTCCTCATCTGGGCAAAGGGGGCATCAGCCAAGCTTGTTGACCCATGTGGTGTGGAAAAAGGAAGAAGCCATCATAGAAGCATGGAGTGGGATGGAAGAGTTTGTTGCCCATCCTTAGGACCTGTGGGCCTGCAGGAGAGAGGACAGAGAGGAGAAGGTGCCCAAGGTCTTGGACAGAGTGGGTGAGAAGCCTGGCAGCCCCTGCTGTCTGCTGTTCCAGGGTAGGAACCCGACCCTGCAGGTGAGATCACCCTGTGCGTCTTTCTCCAGGAGTGACGTCCTTGTGGAAAATTCCAGCCTGGCTCCGATGTCCTTAGAAAGAGAAGGGATTACTAATCTGTTTCAAGTTGGCTATGCTCAGGCTGAGAGTCAGGCAGGGAAGAGGGTATGGAGGGGCAGAAGGCCTTTCGCTATTGTTTGTAGGATGTGTGTTAGGTTTTAGGGCCTGGCAGGAGGTTTTTCGTGCAGTTTCTCTATGAGCTATCATAACCGTCTTACAAATGGTAGTGCTAAGGCTCTGAGAGGTTAAGTTGCTTTCCCAAAGTCACACAAAGATACAGGCAAGAGTTGAATTTAAATCTGGGCATAGGGATGTATGTCTGTTATCCTAGCATTCTGGGAAGCTGATGCAGAAGGATTGAAATTTCAAGCCTGGGCAAGGCAACTTACTAACTTAGTAGACTGTCTCAGAATAAAAAACAGAAAAGGGACTGGGGCTGGGGCTACAGCTCAGTGTAGAGGTATTGGGACGGAGTGCCAGAGGGAGTGCAGTGAGGACAGAAGAGCCACAGGTACCGATTCTGGGACCCTGGGCAACTTCCTTGCATTCAGGAGATTTCCTACCGCTAACTTCCTCCCCACCCACCCTCTAGAGGCCCTGGGCTGCCCTGGTCTACGGGTTCAGCGCTGCCCTGAACCCTGCCTGGGATGTGGAACCTAGCAGCGCTTTGTCTTCAAGGAAGACACTTTTGGTTTTGAGGACAAGCACACTCCCAAAGGGGACACGCCAGCCCCTGGCCACCAGCTCCTTCCCATCCAGCCAATCAGGCCAGGTGGGGTGTCTTGCCTTAGGAAGAGCCCGGAGCAGGGTGGCATTGCACAGAGCTCTGGGAGCTGAGCCGGTCCCCCCACTCTTGGTTGGTGAGCTGTGCTTATTCGCTGGAAAGCTGTGGGTGCCAGGCCTGGCTGGTGCTGCGCTAAGCCAGCAGTCAGCTTGCTGCAGATAACCCCTGGGTTAGTGCAGCGGTTCTCAAAGTGGGCCGTTGGGGTTCTTTAGAGGATCCTGGGAGCACGGACTGTTTTCATCATCATACAGATGCGTTATTTGCCTTTCTCAGGCTCACTCACAAGCAACCAGCATAGTTTTCCAGGGGCTCTGGGACATGTGACTTGTGACAGGCTGAACGCAATCTGAATTTCTGCAGAATCTATTGTGATTTCACCCTTTTCATTCCTAACTGTATGGATTTGAGTCTTTTCTTTCCTTTCCTTTTTTTTTTTTTTTTTTGCCTTTGGCAGAACTGGGAATTGAACTCAGGCTTCTGTGCTTGCCAGGCAAGAGCTTATTCTACTAAGCCATCTCCCCTGCCCCCTTTCTTTATTTTGATACGATTGACTAAGGACTTGTTAATATTGTTTCTTTCTAAAAACCAACTCTTTGGTTCATTGATTCTTTGTATTATCTTCTAGTCCCCACTGCATTAATTTCTGCTCTGATCTTTGTAATTTCCTCCCTCCTACAAGCTTTGGGCTTGACTTTTTCTAGAAGCTTGAGGTTCCACTTTAGGTTGTTTGAGCTTGCTCTATTTTTCTTTTTTTTCTTTTTTCTTTTTGTGGAACCAGGGATTGAACTCAGGCCCTTGTGCTTGCCAGGGAAGCACTTATTCCACTGAGCATCTCCCTGGCCCCAAGGTTAGATTAGTGTTTTTTTGTTGTTTTGTTTTCTGGAACCGGGAATTGAACTCAGGCCCTTGGGCTTACTAGGGAAGCACTTATTCCACTGAGCCATCTCCCTGGCCCCAAAATATTCTTTTTTTTTTTTTTTTTTTTTTTTT
>NDGN011468307.1:8821-20401 GCA_002564285.1 Tympanoctomys barrerae
CACTGTCCCCGGGGTCCACAGGCTTGAGCAGGGCAGGGCCAGCTCTGGAGACAGCTGGTGCTTTCCCTGTCGGGCCACTTCCCAGCTGTCTGACAGTGAGGGCACACAGCTAGGGGGGCTCAAGGGTACAACTGGCACCAGCCAGCTCCAGGAGTGGGAAGCCAGGGGGCCAAGGACTTTGAGTGGAAAGCTGGCCCTCTGCCCTCTGAAAGGCAGCACAGGACCCTTAGCAGACTCCTGCCTGGGATCAAATCCTAGCCTTGCCCCGGACTTACTGTGTGAGTGTGAGTCACTCCCTCACCCTCTCTGTGCCTCCTCCTCTAGGGGCTTTTAGGAGCAGGATCAGCGCCTCAGAGGGCACATGAGCAACTGACACTCTGACAGCATTAGCCTGGCATGCCCGAGCACTGCACAGTAATGTCTCTTAAGTAAATGTGCTTCCGTCGGATGGGGACATAAGGGAGCAGAGTCTAGAAAAGCCAAGCCCCAGTTCTGCCTCCAGACAAGACTCCAACTGGGCCGCAGCTGACTCCTCCCGTCCGGCTAATGTGAAGGCTTTCTTTTATCCATTCACTCATTCCACAGATGTTCACTCGGCTCTCCCAGAGACTGGCTGTGTGCCAGGCCTTTCCCCTCTGTGGTACAAGGCCTGGGCCTTGCAGGGGTGAGGAGCCCCTTGGGCCGTGCAGCTCCTGCTCGGAGTGTACAGGATGTGCCTGTCTGGGGCAGCTTGGGGCAGATGCCTGCCCGGCTCCTCTTCTTGGTATTCTCTTAACAGTCTCCCTGCGCCCTTGGCTCCCAGGGCAGCTGGAAAGGGCAGGACTGGCATAGAGCTCCCCTTGAGCCCCACCTCATCCCACACTGGCTCTCTCCCCAGGTGGCAGCTCCAAGGACGATGTGGACCCCTTCCACTATGGTGAGTGTCAGGCCCTCACCCTACCCTCTTGCCCAGCTGAGGTACCTGCATCCTCCTTCCCTCTCTCAGTTTCCATGGGGCTGCTAGGGGGAGGCTTCTTCGAGGGACCATGCCACCCACTTCTCTGGGCCCCTCTCTCCCCAGACTATGAGACCGTCCGAAAGGGAGGCCTGATCTTTGCTGGCCTGGCCTTCATCGTGGGGCTCATCATCCTTCTCAGTAAGTGGGGTGGCTTGGGCTGGAGGAGTGGTGGACAGCTGCACATCTCTTCTGAGGGGCCCTATGCCACAGGCCCATGGGGACATGGGCAGAGGTGCCAGGGAGAGGCCAGCAGAGCTGGCAAGAGGCTGAGGGGCTCTTAGGCCCCTGGGACCTTTCAGGAAGAGGGAAAGGGCAGGTGAGAGTAGGCACCCACCCTGATCTGGGCTCCTTCTTAGGCTTGAGCTCACCTTAGCCTAGGTAGCCCTGTGGCTTCACTGGGGGAGGCCGCCATATCAGCATTTGACAATGAAAAGCCTGGCCTGGCCCAGAGTGGCCACCACCCCTGAGAAGCAGGGCCAGGCTCAACTATGGCCCCTCGAAAGCAAGTCCAGCTGGGATCAGCCCCAGGGCCTCCCTGCTAACTTACTAAGGTCCCTAAACCCTGTGATCTGGAGTTTGGACACCCCCAGGAATTTGTCCCAGTTACTACGAGGACTTTGGACTGTACAGATGGTCAGTCTCCCCAGTTTCGCTCTCTGAGGGTAGCATTGTGCAGTAGTTGGGCCCCTAGATGCGGTAGACAGATGGACCTACGCATGGATTGGAGCGTTGAGCTTACTGCCATCCTTCTCCAAGGATGTACTGAGCAGACTGTACTGAGCACTGTAGCGGGGGCATCGCAAGGGCCCGTGTCAGCGGCCACTCTGACATTCTACAGTCCACCTCAGATCCACCCTTACTGACTGACTGAGGACTGACGGACGACTGACAATTGACAACTGACTAGACTCTTGAATGCTCACAGCACTGCACTTTGCAGAGAGAAATGGTCAGGTGTGAGCTCCAAGCCCCAGCTAACGGTGATGCTGGTGGGTGGGAGGAGGAGAGACCAGGAAACTGAGTCTTGTTGGCTCTCCTGGGACAGGCGTGGTCAGTGAAAACGAAACTTCCTTTCTCTTTTCAAGGCAAACGCTTCCGCTGTGGGGGTGGTAAGAAGCATCGGTAAGTGCTGACCAGGGAAGCCAGAAGGCTGAGGCGGGAGGCAGGACGCTGGGGCCAGGAGGCAGGGTCCCAACCTCTGGGATTCTGGACCTACCTCTGACTCGGCTGTCTTTTTCTTTCATCCTAGGCAAGTCAGTGAAAATGAGCTATAACACCAGGTACGTTTGCGGGTGCAGCTGGGGGGGAGCAAGGTGGGAAGAAAGAATTTGAGGGCTGCCTGTGATTAGCCAGGTGAAAGATTTGCATCGCAAAGTGCCCAGTGCAGATGTGGGGAGGCTGCAGGGCACCCCAGAAAGTGTGAGCCAGGCAGGGAGGAAGCCCAATGCCCAAACTCAGCCCCGCCCAGCCCAAGGCCTGCTTTGTCTTTCCAGAGTCAGCTCGGACCTCTGCCCCATCACTGCCATTACCTGAGCTGAAGACAGCGCCAGGCTCCCTGTGACCCCGAGATGGAGCTGCCTCCTGCTGCCTCTACTTCTCCCATCTGCCTCCCTTCCTCCCCCTGTGTCTGCAGCATCCTCTGAGTACAAATGCAGCCTGGTTTCGCTTGTTTCCTAGTTCATTGCTCCGGCCGACGCCTGTCTGCCTATAAATGTAGGCTCAGGGCTGTTGTCCAAATGCTTCTCCCCACTGGGCCTAGAATGGAGTGACTCCCAGCTACGGAGGCTTGGCCTGGCTTTCAAATGCCTGGTGAAACTCAAAAGTCCACAGTCAAAATCAGGCCCACTGGTCCTCCTGTGACCTCTGGCTCAGGCTACTTCTGCCCTGGGAAGCCAGGAGCTCCAGCAGGGACTGACCAAGTTGTGTCCACCTTGGCCATGTCCATGTGCTTGGCCATCCCTGCTGGGGAACTGTGGGGCCAGGGTGGGTGGCTCTGTGGGGCCTGGACCGAATCTCAGCAGCACCCTTCCCACTTTACCCCAATCCCACCAACCTGCATCCTAAGAGCAGGCCATCTTCTCTTTGTTCTTGTGGTGAGGGGACCCCAGCGGGACCCACTCCCTCCTATCTAAGCGTCGGCTTTGTCCACCTTGGACTGGACACTAGGAGTGGATGTTGGTGTGAGACCACTGAACCACTGCTCCAGCACCTGTCCTCCAGGCAGGGCCCCAGAGCACTCTCAGCCCCGGACTTGTCAGAGCCCAGCCTCCATCTAGGATCCTCTCTCTAGGTGTCTGTGCTGGGGATAGAGCCCAGCTTCCCTCCCACGAGGCCTCAGGGGGACTGGGGAGCCCGGCACCACCAAGGCTGCTGCCATCGGAGGAGGGGAGGGGAGCGGGCAGCGAGGTGCAGTGAACTGCCCTTGGGAGCAAGTTCTTTGTTCTATCCTTTGCCCCCCGGGCCCTAAAGACCACCCACCCTGATGAAACTGCAGAGGCTTGAGCAGAGTCTGCTCTTAGAGAGCAAAACAGATTGATTGCATTTATAGAAGGTGAAGCTGAGGCCCCAAGAGGCAGTGACTTGCCGGGGCTGCAGGACCCTTCCCATACATGGACCCGTGGTTGGGGTGGGGGCTCCTCTCTGCCCACCTGTGCTCTTGAGGAGCTGAGGGGAGATCGGGACCACGAGGGGCGCAGCCCGGCTGTTGAGCTCAGCACCAAGGTCTCTGGTGGCCATGGAAGTGGGCTCTCTGAATACAGCATGGCAGTTGTGCCTTACACAGAATTTGGTGTTGTGGATGGGAGAGGGCCGCGAGCTTGGGAGACACAGAAAGGAATAAGCAGCACCAGCTGGGGGAAGGGAGGGCTCCTAAAGCTTCCCAGAGGAGGAAGCAGTAAGCGCTGAAAGCAGGGGTCATATTTCTAGAACATTCTAGGCCTGGATCCTTTGAGCCTGTCCCACTGAGAAGGAATCTCAGGGCGCTGTGAGTCACAACCTCTCTCTCAGCCTGCTGAAAGGCCTCCCTCCTTGTCCTTTAAACCCCAGAAGCCCAAGGTCCCCTCCCAGCCTGTGGGACATGGGCCTGGGGGTGGCTCACAAGGAACAGGGCTGAATCAGCCCTCAGGGGACACTGCAGAGCAGTCAAGGCCAAGAATCCCCATTCCAGAGGCCATTCCTAGTCTGTGACAGGCGCCCCGGTTGGCAGCTGGTGAATGTTTCTCTTCCCTCCCCAGGAAGTCACATGAACTGGGAATCTCTGGAATTTTAGTTCACTTCGGGATTTTCCAGAACTCGAACCTGTACAGAGTCACAAGGAACAACTAAATTTGGGGAGTGAATGGATGAATTTTCCTGCGAATCAACTCAGGCACAGGCCCTTACTGAAGCGCAATTCCCCTTATGGCCACCAGAGAGAGCATGCGGCTTACTTCAAATCTGCTTCAATGCTGCGTTTTCAAGGCAGCCTTTCCAAAAGCTTTTGCTGGGCAGGAGAGGCCAGCAGGGTCTGCCCCTCGCCCAGTGTCCTGGGAGAGCCTGCAGCTCTTCTCATCCTGCTTGTCTGCATCCCCGGAGCAGCGCTTGCCCAGCTCTGGGGTAATGCTTGGCCATGGGGCCCTGAGTTCTACTTGTTCCTGAGGTAGAAACCATATGTGGTCTCCACATTTCCACCTGAGGCCTGGGGCAACACGAAGCCCAGAAGCCCACAGACTGAGTCACTATCATGAGCAGGACCCTGGGAAGGGCAGAGCGTGGAGCAGGGCAGGAGCATGGTGGGAAGGGGGAGCGGGGCCGCCTGAGTGGCTCCTCAGCTCTGGCTGTAGATTTAGATGCAATCCACGGGGCACCGTGGTTTTTCAGACCTCCCTGGGGGATTCCACTGTGGAGCCAGAGCTGACAGGCACTCCACTGGTGGGCAGGGTCAGACAAGGTGAGAGGAACGGAGGGAGGGAGGGTGGAGGAGTCCAGAGGAAACCCCACGGCCCAAGTCTCAGAAGGGTAGGTAGCTCCCTGCGGTGATTTTCAGGGCAGCAAAGGCCAGAAGGCACTAGCCTTGGACAGTGGGGACCTGCTGGTCCTCCTGTTCCTCACAGTAGCCTTGGACAGCAGAGGTGGGAGCGGGAGGCCAGCTGTGGGCCTGTTGCCCTGGCCCGAGCTCAAGTGCCACTGCCCTGGTCAGCGAGCCTCACAGTCTGCATGGGTCTGGCCTGGCGGGCAGGAGCAGGGCCCTCTCCTGCTGAGTCTTGGCTTCCCATAGAGGTACCCAAGTGTGGGACTGGGGCTGCTCCCCTGTCCACAGCAAGGTGTCTCTGCATGGGCCTCTAATTTTTCTCAGTGCTTTGGTCCTCAGAGTCCCTACTGCAGCAATCCTGACCGCTCCTCAGTTGCGCAAGGAAGGGGTGCCCCCAAAAACTCGCCTTGAGCAGCCCAGCTGGGGCTAACTCTGGCAGAGGAGTGGAGCTCCCCTGGGAGAGGAGGCTGCCTGGGCAGAGGGGGCACTCTTCCCTCCTTCCTCCTCCTCCTCACTCTGGGCTATGGGCATCTTCTGAGCACCTCCCTGTTTATCTCTACACAGCCCCAGCTCAGCTGTGGCCTCTGGTGGTTGGGGGGTGACCTGCTGCTTGCCACAGGCCCGTCCTTCATCAGCCACCTGACAGCACCTGGCCAGGGCAGAGCAGAGGACCAAGCCATGGCCACTCGCACGGGAGGATGGATCAGGCCAGAGCTCAGCACCAGAGCCACAGCAGCCATGGCCAGAGCCGTTAGGGGGCAGCACTGAGCGCAGGCCAAAGAGGGAGAGCCCAGCCTGTACCCAGGCCTCAGCCTAGGAAAGAAACCTCTGGAATCAGAGAAGAGTCCCCTCTGGGGCTCCAGCTGCAGAGGGACATCCCAGACCTGGGACCCCGAATGATATCCCTCCCAACCCCAGGAGGCCCACATTGCAGCTGGCTGCTGTTTGTGTCTAGATCTCCAAGCTTTAGTTCCTTTTCAAGAGACTCTCAGTTTGGCCTCCCCAGGGACACCTTGTGTCACCTGGAGGGATTCCCCAGGTGAGCACAGCAGGAGGGAGGGAGAGGACAGGAAGTTCAGAGCCAGGGCAGAGGATTGTGGCCCCAGACCACCAGCTGTGGCTCAGCACAGGCCACCTGGGGGGAGGGGGAGGGGAGAACCAGCTGTCCTGGGAGCTTTGTCCTGGCTGTGTGACCTTGGAAGGTCCTTGTCTGTCTCTGGACTTGGCTGTGGGAAAAACAGGTACGAGACAAACAGTCTAAGTTCCAGCTCAGACATCAAGGGGCTGTGACTTTCTAAGAGGCAGAGGTGAGAGGGAGCTTGGTAACCGCCCCCCACCATTCCCTCCAGTCCTCTGGAGACCTGCTGAGAGAACAGCAGGGTTCACACACTCACAAACACACACCTGCTTCCTCCTCCTAGGAAAGCAGGGGCCTGCCCAGCGGGTGAAGAGGGCAGAGAAAAGACACAGCAGAGACGGGCTGGCGAGGCCTGGAGCCAGGTGGAGATTCCCTCAGGGTCTTTCTTTTCTGGAAGACCTGTCGGTCAGTAACCGAGTGCATGCCAAATGCCGCCCAGCCAGCCCCTGGTGTGCTCAGCTCAGAAGGAAATGTGATTTCAGGACTCCTGTCTGCTGACCAGGTGCTGTCTGTGAAGTTAATAAGCTCATTCAGGGGTGGCCTGAGCCCTGAGACACCCACCTGAAGGGCAGGAGAGGGAGGGTAGGGCTGGGACACTCCAGGAGGAGGCATCTAGGCCCACCCCCAGGTCCCCAGGGACTGGCAGGAAGGCCCAAGACTCCTGGGGTGCGGCCATCCCTCCCCCTGGACCCACTGCCTGGGAGCTACCTGGGGCAGGAGTGGCAGCTGATGGTTCGCCCCAGCCCCCTGTGCCCAGGCCCGTTCTGGGCATGTAGTATGTGTTCCATCAATGGCTTTTGAATCCACCTGTGATGGGCTGGCTGGAGGGATGAATGAATGAGCGCTGTGTCGGAAGAGGAGCGTTGCTGGTGCTGGCCCCAGAGCTGGAGTGGGTGGTGCATCTGTTGATGAGGTGGGGAGCCTTGGAGCCCTTCTGGGGGCAGCCATCCTGTCACCTCCGGCACCATAGTGAGGGCCACAGACTTGGGAAGCAGCAGACCTGAAGGTGAACCCTGGGCTAGTCAATCATGAACTATGTGACAAAGGCCAGGCTCCCTGAGCCAAGCAACCTCATCTCCGGCTCTCAGGGGACAGTGGCTGTAGCAGCCATTTTCTTTGGGACCCTTTGCAGCACTGACACTGTGCAGCTCGCTTTCCTGGGCCCTGCCAGGCCAGTCATTGAGGACTTTTTGCTAGATGCTTCAGTGTTCAGAAACGCTCTGTCCACACTCCACCCATTCTTCTCAGGACCCAGTGGTTGGTGGTCAGAGGCCCCTCGGTCCACCCGCAGGTGGCCAGGACCTGGAGACAGACTCAGGTCCCAGCTCCATACTCCTCACTCTTGTCCTGGCCAAGGGGTGGGTCTCCACTCCCTGCATGCTCTGCTGGCTGGGCTGGAGTTCCCCAGTTCCTTTGACACTTGGAGAGCAGTCCGTGGCTACTATGCTGGGACCAGGGCAATCATGGCGTTTCTTGGTAGTACATGCGGGTATCCTGGGTGTGCTTGTGAGTTTGTTACTATCTATATTGAGCCTGGGGAGCACAGAGTAACCTGCAAAGGGCCTGGGCAGAGGGTGGCCCAGCCTCTGGACACCCAGGGGGTATTTCGGTTGCATCCTGCATCACTGTGGCCTTCCCAGGACTTCAGCTCTCTCTGCAGAGAAAGAGGGGCCCAGGCTGGGGGACACCGTTTGTCCCTTCTGGCAGGTCTGGAGACTGCACAGGTACAGGCTAAGGCAAGGGGCTCTCTCAAGTTCTAACCTCACCTCCCAGGATGACTTGGTGTGAAAGCAGGGCCCACACAGCTGGCCACAGACCCGGGCTGCCACCTTCTGTGGTGCTGCCACACTCCCCAGGGACACTAGGGGGCAGCACGCACCCAACTTCTTTGCACAGAGGCTGGGCAGAGGCCTCTCAGAGTCCCCCGAATAGTGTAAGGTAGCTGGATGTCCTCTCTAGCGAGTGGAGCCACCCCACGGGGCTGGGCAGAGCTGGGGAGGGCTGCTCTGGTCCCTCCAAGGCAGCTGTTTGTGGGAAGGGAACATGCAGCGAGTAAGTTCTGGGCCACCTCACAGGGACCACCCTGATCTGGAGCTCAGCAGGGAGCGCCTCACCAGCTGAGGCAGCCCCCCTCACCCCAGCTTCTGGATACACTACAGCACTCCCAAGCCTGAGGCACAGTTTCCCAGCTCTGGAGCTCGCAGTGAAAACCCTCGGTACCAGGAACAGCGCAGCAGACCAGGTGGGGGCCAGACCTGGTGACCAGACCCAGCTCTGACCCAGCAGGCTGGGCATGTCAGGTCGTGTCTCCGAACCTCAGGCCCTCATCTCCTAATCTTCAAGGTGGGACTCAGAATCCCCATCAAGAAAGGGGCTAATAACGATCCTACATGTGAGCAAGACCCAGGAGCCGGCAGGTGGCAGGAAAGCCGAGTGGGGTTGCAGCAAAGGCTGCGCACCCCTAGGCCAGGCCGCTGTGTGGTTTTCAGTCATTCACTTAGCAAATTTTTGTTGCATATTTGAATACTGATATGTGGCAGGTGCTGTGTTAGGTGTTTTGACAAGCGAAGTGCAAATTCTCTAATAAATTACAGAACAGAAGCCTCCAGAGGATCATGGGGTGTGAATGTCGGCCCAAGGCCCATGCAAGGCTGCTGGCGGGGGCGTGATACCTGGGCCCCCTGGTTCGGCAGCCTGGGGATCTCTCCCTTACCTCAATTTCTTCATCCGAAAAACAGTACGGATGACCAACTTGCCGCAATGTCTTCAGGGGAGCATACTTCGAAAGCTACGAACTCCACTTTCTCTCAGTACAGCCAGACGCAGATGGACTTTTCTAAGACTAAATCCGACAAGCTGAATTTACTCCCAATTCCTCCAGGTCCAACTGGATCTAATACCGTAAAGAATCTCCTTGGAGGAGCCCCGCCCCTGTGCTGTTTACGGTACTGTCTTAGGGCGACGCCTGCTGGCCACGGTAGGTACTGTGTCCTTTTACAGACTGCTCCTTGCGGGGAAAACTTGCCCTGTGGACACTGACAGTCAGATTGGAAGTTAGGTGTTATAGTAACCTTTCTACAGATGCGAACGTGAGACAGGCTCCTCTCAGCTCAGGCAAGGCACAGTGAATCTTACTCCAGGTGTCTTGGCTTCATCTTGGTTTTAGACTGAGCAGAAATGGGGAGTCATTCATTCCCTCCCAGGCAGAGGAGAGCTTCTGTGTTTGCTTTCCATTGCTATGGAAATGAAAACAAAAACAAAAACCCGCAGTAAATCAACCTAAGGGAGGAAAGATTTATTTTGGTTCGTGATCTCCTTCCATGGGCTTCTTAGCTTTATTGCTCTGGGCTTGTGGAAAACTAAACACCCTGGCAGTGGGTGCATGGTAGAGTGGAGCCACTCACCTCATGGTAACTAGCAAGGAGCAAGGGGGATGGAGGGGGAGGGGAGGAGGAGAGGGGAGGGAGGAGGAGAGGAGAGGGAGGGAAGGAGGGGCAGAAAGGGAAGGAAGAGGGAGGGGAGGGGGGAGGGGAAAGGGAGGGAAAGAAGAGAGAAGGTGGGGGAGGGAGGGAGGGAGAAGGAGGAAGGAGGGAAGAGGAGGGAGGGGAGAGAGTGGGAGGGAGACGAGGCAGAAGGAAAAGGCAGGGACAAAATATGCCCTTCATCCCAGCTGCAGTGACCTACCTCCTCCCATTAGGCCCCACCTCCTAAAGTGCTTACCACCTCCCAGTGGTGCACTGCGCCATGAACCCACGGTGGATTCAGCCACGGATGATACTGGAGACTTTGTGGTCCACTCCACCGAGGCCTTCCACACACAAGCCTTGAGCCTTAAGGGGACACTTCAGATCCGAGCTGCAACACCCCCATCAAGCCCTTCCAAAGCAGGAGCTGAGGTGGGGGCCTGGCCAGAGCTGGGAACCAGGCCCAGACTACTCTGGGATGACCCACCCTCTCTGCAGAAGCCACCATACCCAGTTGTTCCCCACCTCCAGAGGCACTAGGGGGTTCAGCTATAGAAAGACACTCAGGAGGCTCAGTGAGGTCCTCCAGCAGGCCTGAGGGGACTGCAGGGGGCAGGCTGCCCATGAACCTGCCGCATCCGTGCCCACAGGCCGAGCTTTTGGCAGACTGAAAATCTGTTGGGGGGAAGGGCAGGTAGTTGAGAATGAGGATTTGCAGAACTAGAGAAGTCCAGTAAAATAACCTGTGGATGAAATGGCATGATGCGTGGCAGTTGCTTTGAAAAGAACTCCATGTTGATGGGAGGCACAAGTGGGAGGCCCCCGTGAAGCAAGATCTGCTCTGAGTCAACAACTGCTATCTCGGAGAAATGGGTCCATAGCAATTCACTGGGTGCTTCTCCCTACTTTTGTATATTTGAAATTTTCAATGAACTCCACACGACAACTGCCAACGATCACGCAAAGAATACAGGCTCTGAGGACAAGCTGTCTGGCGCGAGGCTCGGACACCTGATGCTCACTAGCTGTGAGTTGGATATTGTTCCATTATCTGTAAAATGGGATTAATAGTGATGATTCTGCGCACCTTGCAGGGTTGTTCTGAGGATTAACTCAGGTTATAATCTTAAGTGCTGAGCACAGTGCTGGGCCCCCAGGACATGCTCAGTTGTAACCATCTCTGCTGTTGGGTGTTGCTGGCTATGGTTAAAACTGGCTGAAAAGAGAAACACCTTTGGCTGCTGGAGACAAACAGTTGGATCCAGTTCAGGCCCAGGGTCCTAACGAAAGAGTGTGGAAGCACAGCCCTGGAGCACCCTGCCACACGGGCTGAGGAGGTCTCTGATGAGTGGCCTTGCACGTAGACCAGGCGCTCCCGACATGCCATGCAGCCCTCTGCGGGCCGCTGGCCCTGTGCTTTCCCCTGCTGCTCTGGCTAGCTTGCTCCTCCCCAGCCCGAGGACCCGGCTCACACCCTGACCACTCCACTCTCCACGCCTAAGCTGCTCCATTTGCGGCTTCATGAGAGGTTAAGCCATCAAACCTGCCCTCGCCATTGTAGTTTCACTCACCACTCAATGTCCGGGATGCCCCCAGGGACTGGCCCCGTGCTGGCTGCTGAGGATGTGGTGGTGAGCAGGGCACACACAGCATATGGGCAAAGACTGAGGGCAATGCTATAAATGCCATCTCGACACAGCCCAGGCTGGGCAGCCGGGTGCCCTGCACCTCACCCAGTCCTGTCACTCATGGGGCATGTGACCTGCCGTGTCCTTCAGCTGCCAGCTACTTTCCTCCTGTGGAACCAGGTGCCGGAGGAGGCACCCTGCTTGTCCCCTCCCTCCCTGACATGTCACTGTGCAGATCTGGGTCTCACTGGGTTGTTTCATAAACACCACCCTTCCCCAACTAAGACAGCTCCGAGGACAGGGGCTGAGGACAAACTTGCTCAAAGAATGGATAAACTCAAAGG
>NDGN011468310.1:0-11620 GCA_002564285.1 Tympanoctomys barrerae
GGGAGATGGCTCAGTAGAATAAGCACTTGCCTGGCAAGTGCAAGGGCCTGAGTTCAATCCCCCCAATATATATATATATATATATATATATATATATATATATATATACAAATTTATAAAGTATATATGAATGAGTAGATATCAATATCCTTATACAGTAAAATGAATAATAGAAAAGTGAGATTCTGTCATTTCAGCATTCAAAATTTAATTCAAATAATATAATACTTTCATAAAGTGCTAGATAGCTTTGAGGACTGAAACATATTAGTTTTCGGAGAAAAATTTGGGGAATTATAAAACTAAATCAAACTCAGGATCATATACATAGAGAAGTAGGTATACGGGCAATGCTTGAGAGTATCTAAGACTACAAAATGAAACAAATATCAACCAAAGACTTTGGTTACTAAGACAACTCTGGAAGGATATATAGCATAATAGAGTACATGGGTGCTATTGTGCATAGCCAACACTTCCAATCCATGACATAGATTATTGTGTAGAACATAGATTTTCATGATACAATGAATAAAAAAGACACTTTTCAAAAATCATTCATCATTTAAGACAAAGTTGAAATAATGACACCTTAGATTTTAGTATATCACTGATACGTGAGATCTGGTCCTACATGTCAAGGCTTGTCTGGGTTACTACTCTGAGAACTGCAAACCTGCAGCTGCAAAGCAAGGACTCAGGCATAGGACAAAGCGTTGCCAGATTCTCTCTCACTGAACCTAAAGTGTGATCTTCACATACCTGGAAAGGTGCATGGGAAATGTGGGCTTAACTTTATTTTATATTTTGGGAATTTATTGGGAAAAATAATTATATTTAAATGAATATCAGACAGTTTGATTTACTGCCATGTAAAATTAAAAAAATAATTTATGTCCCATGATTCTCAAGACCAGGCTTCAAGCTTTTGGTCTTGCAGGTCCACCATCCTTGAGTTATCACATCATAATATTCACCTAACCCTAACCAGGGTTTATACTGAAAGACATATACTAAGCCAGATTCCAAGAGTACCTCAAAATCCTGGCTTTCTTTTCTGCTCATAGACTAGACTACACATCTAAAGCTAAAAATCTGTCATGTTGGTTTTTTCTTTTCCTACGCTAAGGATGAGCGCAGTCTCACCTCCCTGTCAGATTGCCCTGGTATCTTCAGAGAACCCGTAATCCACAGGATGCAGCCAACTGTGTAAAGAGACAGAAATGCTACAATTTGGTAGGACCAAAATAAAATATTTTAAAAATATATACACAAAAACACTCTTCGTAACATTAGGTAGGATCCAATTTTAAGTGATTCTCAACGTCAGTCTTCAGAAATTCAGTGTTGGTCTGAGAAGGAAAGGTTTGTACATAGGAAGTGTATGTTGATAGGCTTTTTGTATTTATTTTGATTTATTTATGTTTTATAGTTTAGGTTCTTTTAGAAAGTTTTTTATGCAAGCTAGGAAAAGTATTTTTTAGAAAAGGGGGCCAGCCAAATAGCTCAGCAGATTACAGCACCTGAAAGCAGGCACAGGGGCCTGGGATTGGATACCTGGGTGTGCTGTGCCAGCCCCATCCCCAGGGGCACACTGAGAGGGCAATGGAGACTGGGTGTGGTGACGCGCATCCGTAATCCAAGCTCTTGGGAGGCTGTAAACTGGCGGATCACTAGAAGTCTCATCTACTAGTGAGACCCTGAACACCCTGTAGACCTTGCCCTAAAATACAAAAAAAGAAAAGAAAATGAAAGTATAGTCCATAAGAAACAGAAATGTGATTTCAGTGACATTTAATTCAAGTGAATCGATTCAATGTTTCTGTGATAAATCATTTATGATTCATTTATTATTTTGGATTTTAGGGAAGTTTAGCATTATACATTTTTCTCTTTTATGAAAACAACCAGGAGAGTATATGTTAATTATATTTTTATGCCTCAAAAAGCTTCCCACATATTTTAGAGAATTTAACATATAAATATCTGAAGAAAAGCCCTAACTGAGAAAAAAAAAGAAAAGCCCTAACTGAAGTTTACTCAGAAGAAAATAAATTTAAGATTAGATCTCAGTTTCAGTCTTGACTATTAAACTTTGCCGTTATTTCAATAGCACGTTAATAATGAATCAATATTATTATTTTTAGTAAATTAATAATAGTTATTATGTTACATATTGTTATCTTCAAAGTACTTACTCAGATTACCAGATAAAGGCATGCATGAACACAATGAAAAGAAAGCCCATGAATTGGGAAAAATTTTTAGCTAGCTGTCCCTCAAAGCCTTCTATATTGAACATATAAAGAATTAGAAGCAAATCAGGTCCCAAAACTTCAAAGACTCATTCATAAAAAGGGCATGTGAGATGAATATACAGTTCTCACATGAAGAAATACAAATGGCAAATGAATGGATGAAAAATGCTCAACATCATTGTAGAGAAAGGCAAATTAAAACAACTCTGAAACTCTATCTCACCCTAGAAAAAATGGCTATCATGAAAAAGACAGACAAAGACAAATGCAGGAGGGCCTGTGGGGTAAAAGGTATCCGTTTCCACAGTTGGTGTGTGTGTGTGGGGGGGGCTGGTACAACCTCTATGGAAATCAGTGCAGAGATTCCTCACAAAAATAGAGTTAGAGGGGATGGGGACATAGCTCAGTGAAATAACTACTTGCCTTGCAAGCACAAGGTTCTGAGTTCAATCCCTGGTACCATCAAAAAAAAAAAAAAAAGTAGAATTAGAGGTCCCAATTGTTTCAGCCATCCCCCTTCTAGGTATTTTCCCAGAAGAAATGGATGAATATTATTCTATTTAGCTTAAAATTATAACTGTAGCTGTTATTACACTTTAATAGAGGTTGTATACTGCAATCAGTAAATGTCTATTTCAGTAGATACCTGACTAGAAAAACAATAAATATTGAGAAGAGAAAAATCTGATAGAAGCAAAGACATCTAACTGAATTTTCATTATTTTAGTGTGAAAATATCAGCCAGGAACTCAATACCAGTGTGAGACGAATCAGAATCATCCTTTGTGCTGGACTAGAGTAACGGCGATGCTTACACTAAATGTTCTTTTCTTTGTCCAGGTTTGAATAGCACTTTTCACTATATTTTATTTTATTTTATCATTTTACTGATTTTTTTATGTATTTGGTACAGGGTCTCACTAGGCAGCACGGATTCCTAGTGATCCTCCTGCTTTCAGCCTCCGAAGCACTGGGGATACAGGTGTGCACTGTCACGCGCAGTCTCTGTCGCAGGTCAGCACACCTGGGGACAGGGCCAGTGCGGCATGTGGAGCCGGGACTCAAGCCCCAGTCCCTGTGCTTGCCTAAGCAGGCGCTCGGCCTGCTGAGTTATTTCACCAGCCTTACTTCATTATGTTTTAAAGAAAAACAACACTTCAAACAATTTAATTTTATTAAAAAGTGAGTTCAGTGACTATTAAAAAGATGGTAAAAAAAAAAACATATTGAGAAGCAACAATGTACTTTGTATGGATAATCATGTGACAGATAATTGGTACAATCTATTATTCTTTCAAAACTCTACCATAGCATTGTAGAATTCCTATCATCTTATTTTCTGAAATTCTGCATTGTTCCTAACTTTTTAAATTATTTTTATCATTTTTAAAATATAAATAAATAAACTGATACATAGAGTAGTAAATGGAAAAATATTAATGATGAATTTAGGATTCCATCCGAATTTGTTCCCTATTGCACCAACTTCCCTCCGAAAAAAGAGTAAATAAAATAAAAACATATACAATATAAAAATACTAATCAATGTCCAGGAAACAAATTTGTCTAAAATAAATTAGAATATCGATTTATAGCCAAGAATAACAAATAAAGCATAATGTATAAAGCATTATTTTATTACTATTATTTGGGTTTTTTGGTGGAACTGGGGATTGAACTCAGGCCCTTGTGCTTGCCAGAGAAGTGCTTATTCCACTGAACCACCTCCCTGGCCCCTAAAGCATTATTTTAAGAACTTTCCACTGGGGCATTAACTCATATGTTCCCATGAACATCAAATGTACCAGACAGAGCATTTTCTCTGCTTCACACACACACACACACACACACACACACACACACACACACACACACATGCAAATAGTGCTCAATTGAGATTCTCTGTAGTTCTTTTATAATTTTTTTAATTAATTAATTAATTAATTTGTATTTTTCGGGAAGGGTCCACAGGGTGTTCAAGGTCTCACTACTAGATTGGACTTGTAGTGATTCTCCTGTTTACAGCCTCCCAAGAGCTGGGATTACAGGTGTGTGCCACCATACCCAGTCTCAACTGTGGGCCCCAGCAGCAGGGCCAGCACAGCAGGCCCGAGATTCAAACTCCTGGCCCTTGAGCCTGCTTGCAGGTGCTTTAATCCGCTAAGCTATTTGGCCTGCCCTTCTCTGTTATTCTTCTTAAGTATCTTCTTACCAGTTCTCTTTATCTTTTTATCATTTAAAATACTTGAAAGACGATTCAAAGTTAGAATCAGTTGTAATATGATCTAAGAATCAAGTTGATAAAGATGCAACACTATATTAAAAAGTAAAATTTTAGATGACTATGGAATATATGCTTAGAATTTCGACAGGCAGAAGATTTGAATGGAGTCAACATTAGCAGACAAATTTTAAAAGATAAATTTGATAGGACAATAAAATAAGATTTATCTTGTTAAGAAAGACCACATATACATTTCTCCCATAGCAGGCTTAACCATGATTATAAAAACACCATGAGCTTGTAATAATTTTAGATAACATTAAATTTTATTTTGTTTATATAAAAATTAGTTGTTTTTTTGTTTTTTGTTTGTTTGTTTGTTTTGCTCCAAATGCCTTCAGCACAGGTTTGGTTGGCTTGAGTTGTGGGGATCGAACCACAGCCTGACTGCTTTGTATAAGCAGCCACTTAAAGATCTGCGCTAAGGGAGGCCTCCCAAAAGTAGTATTTTTAAGTATAAAAAAATTTTAAGTTGCTTTCTTTTAAAATATAATTATTACCATTTTATAGATGAGGAAATTGAGGCACAGCTCACTGAAAACAGCACTGACAAAATTGTCAGAGGACACATTCATCCTACGTTAAGCATGAGTTTTTCTTTTCTGAGCAATTTTAGATTAAAAAGCAAAGCAAACTGTTAACTATGAAAAAATGATAGAAAAGTTTTAGATTGAGCTCAGTGGCTGTCTGCAAGAGTGAGATCATAAGTTCAATTCCTGCTCAAAACACACAACACACACACACACAATTTTTTCAACATAACTTAATTAATTTTATTTTATGAATTAGTCATGCAGTCAAAACAGTTTCTTTTATATTCCTAGTAAAATACATTGTTCAAATAAAATAATTTAATTTAATAATTCGATGATAAAAATAGACCTAAAGGACATAAAACAGAGACATTTGAGGTTACATAATTGTTCCACAGAAGTATTTTCATTTTTATGAGAAAAATTTTGCCTGTGAATACATAAAAATTACCCCAAATTATTTATAAACCTAGGTAAATAGCTCATCAACTTTGAATCATTTTTCAAATATTTTGAATAGTAAAAAGGCAAAGAGAATTATTTAGAAGATATTTAAGAAGAATGACAAAGAATCTCAATTGACCAAGACATCTCATTTATTTGTCCAAGATCTTGCTACTTTCTCAATATTAAGATTACTCAGAATCCTTCCACTTCTATCAGCCTAGAGGCTTTTTGATGATGGTGTTATAATAGCTCTTTCAGCATTGGCCTGATTGTCTGGTCTTCCTTCCTGTTCCCTGTGAAGATTTTTGTCTGAACACATAATAAAAGCATATAAATGTTAGAAGGAATGTAATGTTGCCCAGGAGACTTGGCACAGAACATTATTTTGTTTGTTTCAGAGAAAACAAAAACAAACAAAACCCTGCTCAGCACAAAGACCAAGGTGATCCTCCGCTTTTCCTCCAGAACATTTCAAAAGCTGCTTGGAATTAACACTCCTCTGGAAATTACAGTTCATTTGATGGGAGCCCGACAATGTGTGCTTTAAATAAAGTTGTCAGTTTTAGCAATGCCCTTCTGAAATTGTGCTCAGAAATAGTGATTTATTTTTCCTTATAACAAATCTTACAGTTGTTTAACAAAGGGCGCTTCCTGTACTCCTCGTCATTCTCAGTAGCTCCACCCTGACTTAAAGAGGTAAACAAACCACCAAAGTTCCGAGCAGGGCTTTCCATTTGCTGGCTTCTCTCTGCTCTGTGGCTGGGGCAGGTGGAACACGGAGTAAGGCCTCATGTTCTCCCTGCAGATGGAATATCAGGATCCAATGTGAACTGCAGAAAACTGCATTCTACCAACTGCCTCTTCTGTTTACTCTATCGATTTAATATTTCAATGAGTTCAAATTTGCTAAGCAATATGTGACCGTTGCTAGACCTATCTCCTGATGGAACTCGTAAGAGAAGGAGCATCAGGTACCTCTAACTGGGAGTCTCCAGTTTTTGTACATCCATTCTCTTAGCAGTATTTATTTTAAATGGGAAAAAATTAATAAAGTATTTGAAAGCATTTACTTTACTAGCTAAGCATGCGATGTTATTACATTTGAGGTTTCAGATTGGAAAGAAAATGAAGTTATCTAACATAGGAGTTTAAACAGTCTATTTTTTTCCAAAATAATTTTGGGCATGGTGGAAGAATATGCCACATCAGGTAGGATGGTTAGGTCAAGAGTCACTTATAAGGTGCTTCAATTTTGGCAAATAGATTAAATCTATAGACACTGGAAAAAGAAAATATGTTTTAGGCTAAAAATGTATATATTTCAAATAGTCAAAAATACTATTTGAGATAAATAGCATCATAATTCTCTGTATCAAGTGATGCAGCTTCTGAGTTATTTATTTTATGTATTCCCTTAAAGAGCTGATGTTTCTTTTATTTTTTTTTCTTCTTTTTTAGACACTACATAATTCAGGATGGCCTTGAACTCACAGCAATCTTCTTGCCTTAGGCTCTTGAATGCTGGACTGCAGGTGTGAACCATCATTCCCAGAAGGGGTGGAGGTTTCAGAGCCAGCAATCTGGGAGCAGTCAAGTGCAGTAAAAGGCAATTGTGCCGTTTTTGCCTTTTAAACATTTGTCACACTATTGACTGCAGTGTACATACATGCTAGTTTCCGTATTTCATGTTGCCTATGTAGTACCTTAAGTATACTTTTGACTGTTATCCATGTTAATGAAGTAAATCCATAGGGGAGCTGTCACATTAATTGTCACTGGTTTTAGTTGTTTTGCTTAAGGCCATGATATACACTGATTGTAATAGAGATGAGGGAAGTATACATTATTATTCAGAAATAAAGTATTAGAAATATAGTGAATAAACTTTAGTCAGTGTAACAATATCATCCAGGTAAGGACTATAAGAGAGAGAATAGCAAAAAATGAAAATCATATAAATATTCCAAATATAAGTAAATAAAATAAATTCATTTATATCTGAAATTCATGCATGAATAAAAGATAGAAAAATAAAAATACTGTTTATTAAATATGGCACATATTTAGAAATGTGTCATATTTAATAAATTTGTTCAAAGTATGATCTATATGACTAGGGTTTCTCTTCACTTTTAATTTAATCTATGCTTTTGTATTAAAGAGTTTGATAATTTTAGAAACAGAAATAAACTGAAAGAATTTCTTGGAACCTGAAGAGAATTTTGACTGCCCAAGCTATTGTAATGGGATTCTTGCCATGTTTGTAAGAGAGCAGGCATAAGAAATATCCTGACATCACAGAAAGACCTTCCGTGAAGTGATGACTTGAGCTATCCATTGAAAATTCATGTATAACATCCTTGGCCTTTCGAAAGAGTCCTCACAATTCCTTCATGGTATCTCAGTTCCTGTAACATTTTTTCTGTGCATAGCATATTTGAGGCATTATCCTCAATGGGGAGGTTGGCATTTTGAGTAAGCAAAAATTGTGAAAACTCACGGAGGAATATTTTCATTCACCAATGGTGCTGAGCATTTGCAGTAGATTTTATCTTTCTTAGTTAAATATTGAATTTATCTCAACACTCAGGATTGAACGCAGGATCTTTGCATTGAGTTATATAGTCAGACTTTGCATTATTTATTTATTTTTTCTTGATTCAAGGTGTCATTAAGTCACTTAAATGGTAAGGCTGGGCTCCAGTTTGCCATTCTCCTGACCCCCGCCCCACTGTGGTGGGATTTCAGTCCTGCATCACCACGTCCAGCTGGGCACGCAGGTGTGTCAGCAAGGGCTGGTTTGTAACTCCTTTNGTAAGGCTGGGCTCCAGTTTGCCATTCTCCTGACCCCCGCCCCACTGTGGTGGGGTTTCAGTCCTGCAGCACCACTTCCAGCTGGGCATGCAGGTGTGTCAGCAAGGGCTGGTTTGTAACTCCTCGAGATGCACACTCAAGTGGGAACGCTAACTAAATTGTTAGTTCTACCTTTATTTTTTTGTGGCACTTGCATACTGTCTTCCTAAGCAGCTAGAATGTTTTAAATACCCACCAAAAAGGTACAGGGGTTGCAATTAATCTAACTCATCATCAACATAATTATTTCATTTTAATAGGCATTCTAACAACTGTGTAGCCATAGTGTAATTTAGCACGTTTTATTAATGTATTTGGTACAGGATCTCACTATGCAGCTCTGGCACGTAGTGATCCTCCTGTTTTTGATTTTAGTTCTTAACAACTGTACATAACTATAACCAAGCATAGCTCTCTATTGAAAAATACATTTTTCCAATACATCTTAGTCATTTAAATTTAAATATTTTGGGGGAAGCAATATCTATTCAAAGACTTTGTCTATGTTGGAATCAGGCTACATTATATTTTGCAGTCTTGACAGTAGTCATTCTGACAGCGATGAGGTACAATGGGATATGACTTGCATTCCCCTACTGGCTAAAGGGGTTGAACATTTTTCTTATAATTATTGGGCACCTGTAGTTCTTCCCTGGAGAAATAGTTGTTTAGTTCTTTTACTCATTTGTCGATTGGGTTACACTTATCAATTTTTCATGTGCGTTTCTCAAATTCTCATTATGTACTCTTTTAAAAAATTATTTTTATTTAATATAAATGATGAAGTTAAAAGACAAGTACTATATTTTAATGTAATAAAATGTTATAATTAATAAGTTAATTATCTAGATTTCAGAGGATGTTTTAGTATAGCAAAAGAGTTAACATTTGTATTTTTACCTTTTTGTTTTTTTCTACCAGGAATTGAACTCACAACCTTGTGCTTGTCAAGCAGGCGCTTGTACCACTGATCTGTCTTGCCAGCTCTTTTTATCCATTTTTGAAATGTAAATTACATGCTTACAATGTCCATACATCATTACTGTTCTTTTGGCAGTGTGGCTGGCAATTTTCTCCATTTTTATATTCCTTTCTCTGCTATATTAATGGTTTCTATAGCCCTAAATTACTTTTTAGTTCTCTGCAACCCAGTGTGTTGATTCTTACTATCATGTTCTGAGTGACTAGACTTTCATCCTAGAAGTCGTCTGTGCCTATTTCATGAGAACTTCTTTCTTTCAGTTTTCTAGCAGCATCTTCATATAGAAAATTAATGAATCTGTTCTTTTGGTTATCTGAATTATAATATCCATGGGCATACCATTAAAATCTACTAGTCTGTTTTATAGCATTAACACATTGTTAACAGATTACTAGTCTTTTAATAACATTAACAGAATGCTAACAGATTATATGTACAAAGTAATGCAAAATAAAAACAAGGTCATTTGCTATTTTTAATTGTGCATCAGGTTGTTCTCCAGTGTGCTCACTGTAGACGTCAGTATGTGTTAGTACCAGTCCAGGAGCAGTACCAAATTGTACAGTGCCTGAGCTAAGAGTGATGTGGGAACAGACAAATTGCAACTGTGTTTGTGTAACAAATGCTTCAGCTGCAGATGATTCAGTTCTAACAAATAAACATGTGCATACACATACACATACATGTATAGACATACATACCTACATATGTGTGTGAAAGTATGTAAGTTTTTATTTTGGTGTTCATGAGGCAGCGGCTCACTATGTAGCTCAGTTTGGCCAGAATGGTACTGAACTCAGAATTTCTCTGGCCTCAGCCTCCCCCGTGCTGGAATTACTGGCATGAACCGTCACAACTGGCTTTTATGCAACAGCTTTAGATTAAGAACTTTTAATTAAAGATAAAACTTTTGTCACTGTCTACAAAGAGAGGCAGGAGAAGATAAATGTACCAATAATGATTCAGTGTCCCAAATCCAAAAATAATTGTATCATACAAAGAATAAATCTGTGTCATCTTGTCAGAAATTATACTCTCAGACTTAAAGTTCTAACTCAATAAATATGGGTTGGATATATGTCACTATAATGTGATGTTTTCAGTTCTTTTGGGAAAAACCCAAAAGAGGTATTAATAGCTGAATTGAATGGTATTTCCGGTAGTAGCATTTTGAGAAGTCTCCACACTGATTTCCATAGTGGTTGCACCAGTCCACATTGCCAACATCAGTGGAGAAGGATTTCTTTTTCCCCTCAGCCTTTCAGTAGTTGTTGGGAGTTGGTTTCTTTATGATAGCAATTCTTTCTGGGGTGAAATGGTATCTCAGTGTTGCTTTAATTTGCATTTCTCCAATGGTCAATGCTGTGGAACATTTTTTCATGTATCTACTTGCCTCTTATATTTCTTCCTCTTAGAAGTGTCTATTCATCTCACATGGCCATCTTTAGATTAGGATTTACATTTTGGGAGTGAATTATTTTTGGTTCATTATGTGATTTAGATAGAGTCCTTTGTCTGAGTGATTGTTGCTTATGATTTTTTTCCCAATTTGTGGGTTGTCTTTTCACTCTTTTGGTGATTTCTTTTGACATGCAGAAACTCGTAAATAAGTTGAGTTATAGCCAAATCTTGGAAACAACCAAAATGTCCATCACTTGAGGAATGGATGAAAAAGATGTGTTATTTTTTATACAGTGGAATACTATTTAGCTGTAAAGAAAGACAAACTCAAGGCCCTTTATAGGTAAGTGGAGGCAAACAGAGGCTATGCTTGTAGGTAAAATAAATCAGACTCACGTGTGCAAATACTGTATTGTATTCCTAAGGTAAAAACCTGAAAGAATAAATAAAACGTGAAAAGTATGATAGATATATTAAAATCAAAAGAAACTGCATTTATGGATTAAACAAAAAAGATAAAGGAGAAAAATTAGAGGGAAAAAAGGAGGGAAAAACATGCAAGTATATATACAAGACGGCTGACATGATTGTACTCATACCTTCCATCAGTTTTCTTGAAAATAACAGTTAATGTTTAGAATTTCCACCTTAACTAACTGTATGCTGATATCTGCATCTAAGCAAGTACATTGAGCACAGCAATGTGTAATATAAACCCATCACTGAATACCTTCATCTTGGTCTTCTAAATGTGTAGCTTTACTAATTATCAATTACTACACTGTCTTGGGGCCGAGGAGATGGCTCAGTGGAATAAGTGCTTCCTTGGCAAGTGCAAGGGTCTGAGTTCAATTCTTGGTTC